>AWOL01S0048569.1:26534-64990 GCA_000715115.1 Nicotiana otophora | reverse complement strand
GTCTCAGCCAACAACCCCAATAAATTAATCAAATCCTTCAAGTGTAAACTTTCACCCGTAAGTTTTTAAATTGAGGTCTTTAGAATATAATCCTTTCCAATAAGAAATTATTTTTGAAATATACTTCCTTCAAATAATTAGCCTTTAAACATAGTTCTTTCAAGATAAATACTTTTCAAGTATAACCCTTTCAAATAAATATCTTCCAACATAGTTCCTTCAAGATAAATACTTTTCAAATATAAACTTTTCAAGTAATATCCTTCGCATATAAGTTACCCTGTGACACCTAAGCATGGAAGATTAGCAGCTCCGAACACAGATATAACCACTGGGGAAATCTACCGGGATACCATCCCGTAGTCCCGAATTAATTATGCAGTAGGGGGGAGGGGGAATCTCCATGGAATACGTCTGTAGTCCCAAAATAAATATGCAGTGCTGGGGCATCTCCCGAAATACGTCCGTAGTCCCAAAGTAAATATGCAAGATAGGGGGATCTCCCGAAATAAGTCAGTAGTCCCAATTTAAATATGCAGTGCTGGGGGTCTCCCGGAATACGTCCGTAGTCCCAAAATAAATATGCAGTACTGGGGGATCTCCCGGAATAAATCCGTAGTCCCAAAATAAATGTGCAGTGCTGGGGGATCTCCCGGAATACGTCCGTAGTCCCAATTTAAATATGCAGCGCAAATAACAGAGATAGTAACAATAGCACGACAGAAACCTCGTACATCACCACAACGAGTACAAAAGCAATAATGACAGAAATATAAAGTACACAAGTCATATTCAACATTTCGAACCTACTCTAACTTCCGGAATAGCATTCCGACCCCGATATCAAAAAGTCCACTACCGGTCAAAATCTCCAAAAATTCTACTTCCACCATTTCAAGCCTAAATGAGCTACAGACCTCCAAAACACAATCCGGATATGCCTCTAAGTCCAAAATCACCCAACTGAGCTGAACCGACGAAATGCTATTCCGGAGTCATCTTTACACAGTTCCGACTACTGTCAAAATCCTAAGACTTAAGCTTCCGTTTTAGGGACTAAGTGTCCCAAATCACTTCGAATCACTCGACAATTGAATTAAACCACGAATTCAAGTCAAGGCACTTAATACGAAGTTGCTAAGGGCCTTATGCCGCTGGACGGGATTTACATTCTCAAAACGACCGGCCAGGTCGTTACAAAATAGCTACATTTTAAATTCCCCAACGGGAAGATTTTTTTATAAAACAATTACAGTCGTTGAGATCGTTTGGGACTTTTTAGGCCCGCTAGGACCGGTCCGGTCCCAGTCCCAAACAGCCTGGTCTCGCGTCCTCACGCAAAGGACCGACCCACTTGCCAGACCCACCTCTCCCGGTCCTGGTCTTAAACGGTTAGGACCATTTAGGCCCATTACCCATATGGGCCACGTAACTGGTCTGGTCCCGGTGTTGGACCGGCCCACTTGCCAGGGTTATATCAAATAAAACCTCGTTATAAAACCTCTGTATGTTGTCGTTCATGAAAGAAACACACAGAACTCACAACCACTCACCAGATCAACAAGTCATGGAACTCTGTCACCTAACAAACACCATATCCTAAAGTCTAAGCTGACTTCCGACATTACTCTTCCAAACACACCGTAATCAAATTCGATAGCAATCACCTCAGGCCCAAAGACTTCATCTCATCAAATACAAGCTACTCCACATACATGACACACCAATACTACCCAGAGCCACAAACTGTGCAATCCGTGCACCAATACGCAATAATTCAAATGCACTCAAGAATGAAAAATGACTCAAATGAGAGAACCATTCTGCAAACTCAACAAGTACCATCACCTAGCTAACCTTGGCCGCAAATTCACAGTCCGTAACCCCGAAATAATGTGCTTATGAGAACTCCTAGTCTCCAAATCCATAGAACACTTGAATCACCATAGTCGACCCCAACTCCATTACTCGAATGACTAACACGTCTCTCATATATAATCATCCCACGAGAAATTCTTCCATAATTCTTCCGTGCCATATAGAAAAATCTGAACATCAGCAGTCGATCAACCAAGCGAGTACCGCAATACCAATGAAGCATCTGTAAGCCAAAACACAAGGCGCCTTCTAAAATACGCACCCTTCTCAGGCAATACCAAGTAGTAATAGCATTCAGTAAACATCTGAAACCATCCATATTGTTCAGAATTCATGACCTTCCCTCTAAAACTGAACTGTGACCTTGCACACGCAAATCTCAACCCTACATAACACACCACATCTTTCATGCTATCATTTGAAAAAGCACGAGTATCTCATAATCAACTCTGAGTCACAAGCAGAATACATACCCTTTCAGTGGGAAAACTTCCATTTGATATCACCTAGGAGAAAATCACAATACGCAACATGCTCCTCTCGCTAGTAGGAAATATCCATCTCAAACGGTGGTAGAAACCATTGAGAACTCTCTGAAACCCATTTGCACATAACCAAACCATCAGAACTGAATCTCTCTTACTCAACTAATCCACGTAGGTTGCCAAACCCAAGAGTATTGCTACCAAAACACTTGTAGAGCCTCACCACATCATAAGTACCCAAAGAACCGATCATATCCATTACCATGCTGATCCAACCTACTACCAAGCTATCCTATTTATCCGAGTTCTTTCCGAATTACCCTCAAGTTAACACTTCCCCTTGCCAGAATACCATGATCCTTACCCAAATCTCACCACAGAAGATCCCTGCATAAAACCACACCGCCCAAAGGCCCATAAGCCGTTGTATTCCCTCTTGGAACCCCAAAGTACCACAATCGAGACACCTACTCCGAAGAGACCTTATGTGAACCTAAAACCATTTCCTTTACCTTCATGATACTGAAATGTAGAATCAATAGTGATACAGAAATACCGCGAGTCCCAACACCATCTGACGCAAATCTGGGATTCTAGCCATAGACAAATCTGAATAAATTGTCAATTGCTATATATAAATCTTGCATCCATTATAACCTTCTCGAGAGTCATCTACTTTGATCAAGTCTCAATTTCACCACCCAAACAGGCCGAACGACCTGTGCCCCTTTAGCACCACAACACCCACAGAAGTAACCCCGCCTTAACGCAACCGAGCAAATTCCTAATGCCTGCGCACTACATCTTCCATGAATAACCACTCAATCATTCCCTAATTCCCTTATACCCATTAAGTGTAACATAACCCGTATCCAGAGATTCCTTTACTTGAGTCATCCTCGATCTTAACTTCTGCAAGTCATATATGATTCACAAGCATGACTCAAACCAAAACCAGTACAACACATAACCATGCAATCAAATCGTTGACAGCAGATTCCCCTACTTGGCTCGAAGCCATAAGACAAAACACTCGATAAGCTCATGTAACACAAACCATCTAATACTTCAAATCATTTGTAAATCTCGTATTCATCCTCGTGACGGTCAGGTCAACCTTTTCAACCAATCCAAACTCAAATCGCAACACCTATAACCCACTAGTAGAAAAGAAACCCTCCTCACAACATCATAAGGATCACACATATATAGATTACCCCGCAGGTGATAACCCACCTGCTTAGCCTCAAACTGACATATCTCTATACCCTTTCACAGCCACAACTACTACACAATCATTTAATCTTCCTGAGTCTGAACTCATCAACAAGACATGAAAAGCTACTTCATTCCATAAATGAAATAACAAGAATGAATCCCTCAAAAACCTTCATAACTCAAGAATGTATGACACATCCATAGAAATCGAGCAACCAATAGTCCTTCTGATATCTCAAGCAAACACTTCCCGTCATGTTCAAACCATCTGAACACACTCCGTAGTCACATCCTACTCATCATATAGCCATGCAACCACTCATCGAGCTATAATTTCCACCCATAGCAACACTATCGGACATATAAGTGCAAAATAACATGCTCACACAACCGAAATAACCGTGCTCAAGCTACAGTCAAAAACCGGCCTCAGGTCCTCCAAACTGGCCCATCATCAGCATACAGAAAACATATCTCGCACCTCATCCATGGAATCACAAGTCGTCGATGCACAACTGATACCGAGTGCTCACGTACGCATACGAGTGAGTGAAAGGAATTCAAAGAGATACGCTTCAAGCTAAATGAATACCGCACGATAAGGAAAGAAAGATATGAAATTTATCCTAAATGCCCTGTAGCCTCTCGAAGATAGGTATGGACGTCCTCATACAGATCCGCAAGACTCTGCTAGACACTTGCTCATGACTCGTAGAACCTATGAACCTACACCTTTGATACCAATTTGTCACAACCTAAAGTCCAACCAGTCATGATGGCACCTAACCCAACCCGCTAGGTAAGCCAATTAGAACTAATCAAATTCAAAAGAGATTTACTTAGAGAAAGAAAGATATTATAATTGAACTTTTATACAAGGAATTTCCCAAGGACTGGTAGTACAAATCATGAGCTTCTAAGATTTAGATTTTACAAAGCTGATATGAAACAAATACATCATCTGTTTGAAATATACATGAACAAATTTAAAATGCTAAAGCTACCAAGAACAAGAGGTAGCTATGACAGGAGCCTGCATCAAACGATGCAGGTAATAATTTATAGGTTGATGAATCAGAGCGCTAGGATTCTCGTACCAGCTATTTGGTGAGCCCCAGTTCTTTCGGGGCATTATCATTACTTTACAGTCTTTCAGTATTTATAGACAGTCGGTGCTTTAGTACTTCATTAGAGGCTTCATAGATAAAGTAACAATTAGACAAAGTCGCGGGCTTTTCATGTCAAGCAATTTGGCTACAGATATGTTTCAGACTTATATTAGTATTTTCGCACTTGATTTATGTCATTCAGACTTTCAATATATCAGTATATGTTAGTTTATCTTCTGCATTTAGTATGTTATGATATCACATGTTGATTCAGCCAGCCAGTTGGTTCACTCGGTCACATGTAGTCAGGCACCGGATGTCGTGTTATGTCCAGGCCCAAGTTCGGGGCGTGACAATAGGGATATAATAGCTTTTGCCTGCGTTTGAAGATTTGGGAGGGGAGAGGCAGGGATAAGACACTGAATTGCCGGAGACAAATTATACGTGATCTAAATTGTTGACAGCCACAACATAACTGCATCTTAATTCCTTTGCTCTTTGTGGTACTGAGACTTTTTTGTTCTTTTGTTAGTTTCTCTGTTTATAAAACAATACTCTTTAAATTCAAAATGAAAGGATAAAAAGCAGAGAACATTGAAGGAAGAAAATTTGGGGAAAAAACAGAGAAGGAGAGAGAGAGAGAGAGAGGGAGAGGGAGAGACGGGGAGAGAGAGCATAGGTATAAAGGGATTGAAAAATAACCGATATTCCTTATTCAATTCATAATATAAAGGGATACTCATTAATATATATCAACTTGTAATTAAGTTAAAAACTATATAGTGAGGGTAAATAAGTTTCTAATAGTACATATAGGTAAAAATATCTTAAGTAGACTAGTTTCATATGTACATGTGCAACACATATGTGTGACGTCCCTATTTCTCCTATAGACCGTGATGGCACCCAACGTCGTCACTAGGCAAGCCAATGGGGAACTAGCCATGTATTTATTCTTTTTAATAATTTTAAAGTAGTTTATTATTATTTATTAAGTAATTGAGAAGTGGAAAATTATAGTAAAGTAAAGTGTGAACCAATGAAAGAGCAAGATATGGTGAAATAAATACCCAAAACCATAAAGTTTCTACTAGCATGTTCCGAAGACCCGGTGTCACAAGTGTATGAGCAACTAGTAGAATATACAAAACACCTATGCTACTATCTGAAATAAGATAGACAGAAAGTAAATACAAAAGAGAGACTGCAGGTGCTGCAGAACGGACTCGGAGAGTAGCTCACCACAATGCCTCAGCATAACGGGGGTGCGCGCCTGAATGAATGCCAGATGCATCTGCCTCAGATCCTGCACGATTAGTGCAGAAGTGTTGTCTGAGTACATAAATAACATGTACCCAGTAAGTATCCAATCTAACCTCAAAAAAGTAGTGACGAGGAGTTGATATCCATACTTACTATGGGCCAACAAAAAAAATAAAGAAATTCTAAATAGGCATGGAATATGTAAATAATAATAATAATACTACAATAACAAGCAATGGATAAATGATTCTTTAACTTATAAACAATTTAAATATCTTCAATTGACACGTACTAACTCCAACAATTTCGGGACAATAAATAAATTATAACCTCTCGAGTCATAAATATTATATCAAGTATAATCGGGCTCCAAGCATTTTCACGCACGATTTATGCCGAGGCCGTACGGAATAATGTGTACACTGATGAGGTTCGAACGGCANGTGATGAGGAGTCGACATCCACACTTACTATGGGCCAACAAATAAAATAAAGAAATTCTAAATAGGCATGGAATATGTAAATAATAATAATAATAATAATAACACAATAACAAGCAATGGATAAATGATTCTTTAACTTATAGACAATTTAAATATCTTCAATTGACACATACTAACTCCAACAATTTCTGGACAATAAATAAATTATAACCTCTCGAGTCATAAATATTATATCAAGTATAATCGGGCTCCAAGCATTTTCACGCACGATTTAAGCCGAGGCCGTACGGAATAATGTGTACACTGATGAAGTTTGAACGGTACGAACCATAGATGCATCTATTATACTGCTGAGGCGTTCGGCCCGCTCCACAAGAAGAGAGAATACTCTATGAACACCCAATTTAAGAGCTATCACAAGACTAATACACAAGGAGGCACAATTTTTATTAATGGTCAAGTAACTCGCCAAAACTCTAAGTAAGTGAAATTCGGTCTTTACAAATCCTTTATCAAGTTTCAGTATAATTTAGGCACTTAAATTAATAAGTAGAGCGCAAAGAATACAAGTATTTCATGATTTGGGTCCTAAAACTACTCGAACATAAGCATGATTTGTATCTATGCACGGACTCTCGTCACCTCGTGCATACGTAGCCCCCATAATTAGAAGCAAATAGTAGTTTAAAATACATATGGGGCAAATTTCCTCTTACAAGGTTAGGCAAGAGACTTACCTCATCGCGAAGCTCACTTTCCGACCCACAAATTCACTCTAAGGCCTCAACTTGGTGCCGAAAAATCTGAAGCTAGTCAAATATTATATAAATAAATAAATATACACTCACAAGTTCATAATTTAGTTATTACAGTGATTACCCCACCCAAATTAGAAGATTTGTAAAATTCACCCCCGGGCCCACGTGCCAGAATTCCGAAAATTTTCGAAGATAAATGTTATCCATAACCTCAGGAACTAAAATACATAATTTTTACCTAATTCCATTAATCCCATTTTTATCAAAACCCTATGTTCTTCACAATTTCCACAAGTTTTCACAATCTTTCCATGTTTAATATAGCTAAAACCCCCATAATTAACTCAAAAATGGATGGGAGTTAGTTACCTTAGGATATTGATGAAATCCTTCTCCAATGAGCTCTCAAAATCTCCCAGGACTAAATGAAAATGCGAGGAAAAAGGCCTAAGTCCCGCAAAAAAATCCCTCACTGCCCCAGCGATATCCGCACCTATGACCAAAACAGTCGCGCCTGTGGCTCCACTTATGTGAAAGAATCCATGTAGGTGTGGTCCTTGCCCAGGCCACCTCTTTTTGCTTCTCCATACCGGCTCTCGCTTCTGCGTACCCGCTTCTGCGGAGAAATCTGTTGCACCTACGACCCAGGCTTGGCTGGCCTTCCCTTCACATCTGCGGCCTAGTCATCGCAGGAGCGAGTCTGTTTCTGCGGAACTCCTTCGCTTCTGCGGACCACTGACCATCTATTCCCATGCCGCTTTTGCGATTACAAGCTCGCTTTTGCGAGCTCTCACCTGCAACCACAAGCCACACAGGTACGAACGCACCAGATCAAAAGCACCAACAATCCCCCATGCCAAAATTCCGAGTTCGATTCCAATCCGTTTTGTATCCGGGACCCTGAAACCCCGTCCAATTACACTCACACATCCAACCAGATAATACGGACCCACTCACATGATCCAAACACCAAAATAACATTTAGCAATATGAATCGGATGCTCAAACGAATGAATATTATTATGAAATTCAAAAACTTCTAAAAACACTTTTGCGCGTCTGTTTCCTATCACATCAACTCAGAATGACGCTAAATTTTATGTGCTAATCTTAAATCACCATACAGAACTATTCTCAGGCTCATACTACCAAACGTACCTCGATAACACCAAAAACTACTCCAAACCAAACTTAAAGAACTTGAAAACCTTCAATGCGCCAACTTTCAATATTAAGCGCCGAAACACTCTTGGGTCATACTAAACCCGATCCGAACATACGCCCAAGTCAAAAATTATCATACAAAATCTATTGAGACCGTCAAATCCCAGTTTGGGGTCGTTTACTCAAAATATTGATTCAACTCAAACTTAACTATTATAAGCCACTATTAACGAACTAAGTATTCTGATTTCAACCCGAACCCTTCCAAACCTAAACCAGCCATCCCCGCAGGTTATAAAATAGTAAAAACGCATACGGAGAGTCTTAATTAGGGGAACAGATATCTTGAAAGCAAAACGACCGGTCGGATCATTACAACATGTGTCCCATATAAAATAGAATAAAGTTTTTAAAATGATCAGCCTATTTGAATAAAAGATGATAATATTTTAAAGGTTTTCAGTATAGTCCTACAACTTTGATCATGCTCGTGAATGTTTATATGACTTTTAGTTTAAAACTCTTCTAAGAACTAACAAAAAAGAAAAAATATAATTTGTTAAGTAAATATTGTCGTAGTAATATGACCTCTAATTAGAATAGACTTTAAATTTTGAATATCACCATTTATCTATTTTAGTTACCAGTTCTAACATGAATGATTTCATATCTAAAAAAAGAAGAAGATACTTGTACAATAAACTTTAATTTGAATATCAATTTCTAACATANATTTTGAATATCACCATTTATCTATTTTAGTTACCAGTTCTAACATGGATAATTTCATATCTAAAAAAAGAAGAAGACACTTGTACAATAAACTTTAATTTTAATATCAATTTCTAACATGGATGATACTATATTTCAGAAAACGAAAATACTTGTACAGTTCCATGAGTACTCATAGGAAGTAATGAAGAAAATTTAATATGAAATATAAAATGACCAGTACTTTATAACCATATAAAAATAGATCATAATGGGATAATGACTCAAAAGAAGTTGAGCTGAGCATGTGTTATGTTTTGATAATTAACAAACTAGGATTGATTATGTTGAAAGAACCAGGTTTCATGAACAAGTTACTATGCTACTAGTATACATATATGTTATGTTGTTAATGAAGGAATCAGGTCCCTTGAAGTAGATGTCTGAAGAATATGTGCTTAAAAGTGATTTTGATGATTAACCAACAGCTAACAACGAACTAAATATTTTGAAGATATTTGTTGTGATGATATACAAAGTTGCAGATGTGTCATGCAAATATTGAAAGAACTAGATCCCTTGAAGACACTGATCAAAGCTGGAAGCTTATTCCTAGAGCAAGTCAGTTGAGCTGGAATTCTGTTGCAATGTGATTTTCTTGAAGGAGTTATTTCATGGACTGAAAGTATGGTAATAATTAGAGGAATTTGTGGTAAATAAGGATTCATTAATATTGAAATACTTGCATGGAAAGGAAAAACATTTAAAGGAGTTTTTTAAAGGAAAGTCAAATCCTAATGCAAGTCAAATTCCTTAAAGAATTAAATTTGTGAGCTATAAGGAAAATATTAGCAGGAGAAATTTGTGTTGGAAAATGATTCAATAATTATGAAAGTAATTGAATTAAAGTAAAAGGTTTAGGAATTGGAAATAAATAAGGAAATCAAATCCTAAAAGTATTCTTTTCCTTAACCGATTTCTTTTAGGTTTTGGAGTATAAATTAGAAAAGGATTTCGTCCAACCTCATGCCTATATAAAGCATCACGTTGCTGCTATTGAAGCTAATGTTATTTTTCATGAATACAAATATTTATTCAAAGAAAATATTATTCATAGCAAGAAGGTGCTTTAAGGATTGAAGCTGCTCGTATGAAGAACAAGGTCCTGAAGACGAAACTGCAAAAGTTCTTTAGCTGTATAGGTTGAGTCATTTTTTCTTAAATTGTAACCTATTATGCTTTTGAGAAGTGTAAATGTAGGTGATCAAATTTTGAAGAGTTTTATTTTGCTTTCTACGCTAGAGTTAGTTTAGAAAGGGGTAGCTACACTTGTGTTGATTGTAGGGGAAGAGTACTAGAGTTAGTCTCCTTGGTTATATAGTTGTAACCTAAAGCTTAGTTATAATTGTGTTGATTGTAGGGGAAGAGTACTAGAGTTAGTCTCCTTGGTTATATAGTTGTAACCTAAAGCTTAGTTATAATTGGGTTGATTGTAGGGGTAGGGAACTATATTTAGTCCCCTTGGTTATTGAGTTGTAACCTAAAATTGCTCTTTGAAGTTAGTGAAGTTTTGAAATCAAATCCTATGAGGGTAGGTCGTAGTTTGTTTGTAAAGATCCGGCCATCATTTTATATATTTGAGCTCGTTACCCTATCTGATGATTTCTATAGGTGATTTTGTGGTTATTTGAGTTGCAGGGGTGGTTGGTTTTATTTCGGGAAGGTTTTGGATTTAATTGGAACACGTAGTTCCTAGTTTAGAAACTTAAGTTGGAAATATTGATCAAGTTTGAATTTTATGAAAAATGACCTTGGAATGGCATTTTGATGGTTTCAATAGGTTCATATGGTGATTTTATAATTAAGCATATTCCCAAAATTACATTAGGAGGTTCCTATGATAAAATGGCTCATTTTGCCAAACGTTTGTAATTTTAAGGTTTAAACATTTTATAAATTCGACCATGGGTTGACTTTGTATCTATCGGGTTTGGATTATGGTTTTGGGACTTATAATAGGTCCATTTGGTCATTTAAAACTTGTGTGCAAACTTTGGTCTCATTCTGAGTTGGTTTGATAAGAATCGGATGCTTGGTTGTGATTCTAGAAGTTTTTGAGTTTCATTGTGATTTTGATGCGTTTTGGTGTTCGATTTGTGGAAGACGTTATTTTGATTTTCCGAGCATGCGAGCGGTTTCATACATCATTTATGTACTTGTGTGGACGGTTGGTGTGGGGACCTAGGGGCTCAGGGGAGTTTCAGAATAAATTTGAAGAGTATTGTTCTTTGCTTCAGGTATTGCTGGTGCTATAGACCTCGCATTTATGAAGGTCTGCTTGCATGTGCAATAGCCGAATTTGTGATTGGGGGCTTCCCGGGGGGACCTCTCAATTGCGAGGAAGTTGTTCGCAATTGCGAGATCAGAGTAGTCAGCTGGGCTTCGCATTTGCAAAGTCGTGGTCGCATTTGCAACTTAGTATTGGGCAGCAGGGACTTCGCGCTTGCGAATTATATGGCCGCTTTTGAGACATTCCTGGGGCAGAAGGGTTCACTTTTGCGATCCCTGGGTCTTATTTGAGGAGCTAGCATTTGCGAACCTCTGATTGCAAATGCGACATGTGCAACTCGTTTATACCTAGTTATTTCGGGACTTAGTCTTATTGTATAACATTTTGGGCCCTAGACTTTGTGGGAAGTGATTTTTGAAGGGAAACTTCACATATAGATACTAGATAAGTGATTTTCACTTAATTTTGATAATATAACTTGATTTCTTTTGGAGTTTTACACTAAAATCGTGCAATTTGAAGGGAACGTTTGGGGATTTTGATTAAGTTTTGAAAAATAAAAATTTGTTGGGCTCGGTTTTGAAAATCAATCACATATTTGGACTCATGGGGTTATGGGTAGTCTAGATCTATCCCTCGACTCGAATTTTTACCGGGCGGGCATGTAGTTGACTTTTGTTGACATTTCGGGAATTGTGTAAAGATTGGGCCTTTATTGTTTGGAATTGATTCCTTTAGTATTATTTGCTATTATAGAGTCATTTTTGGTTAGATTGGAGCCGGACGCAGATGAATTTTAAAGGAAAGGCAATTTTAGAGTATTGAATTAGCTTGTTGAGGTAAGTTTCTTGCCTAACCTTGTGTGGGGGAATACCCCTTAGGATTTGGCTTTAATTGCCTATTTGTATTATGTGAAAGGCGATGTGTACGCTAGGTGACGAACGTGTATACGGGCATATGTGTGGTTTATGGCCGGATTATACCTTAGGCTATTAATATGCCATAAATTGGGGTTTTTTTCTATATGAAACATGCTTAATCACTTTGTGACTACATGATCATGTTCTCTATATTTGACTTAGCTATAGTCATGCTTTATTTGTTGAACACCCCTCCGCACTTTTATGTTATTGTCTTGTCATTGCGCAATTTATTGTTAAGTTGTGAACTCACATTTTTATGAAACTTTATTATCATTATTTTGTGATTTGTGGCACATGTGGACATGTTGTGAGGGTTGATTGTTATTGTATGGAGAATAAAGGTGGCGATATGCGCATGCGGCAGGATAAAGGAGGCATTTTATTATTATGTGCATGTGCCGAAATAAGGGTCGCATTATTGGTGATGTTATGTGATATTTTGGGGTATCCTTCTTGATGTTGTTTATGTGTTGAAACGAGGTTGATAATTTAATCGCATACTTTTTTCTTAAAATTTTTTCATCTTGTATCTTTATGAGTTGTTAGTTGTATTTGACATTCTATCACATGCCCCCACTCCTATTTGATTTTTTCTTAACAAAGATGGGTTATTCTACATCGAGTTGTTACTACATGCTCTACAAGGTTGTTGATATTGTCTCCATTATATATTATGTTATCAGTTTTCTTTGATATCTTACACATATTATTTGACTAGTGAGTATTACATGACTTAAACTTCGTCACTATTTAACTAAGGTTAGTCTTGATACTTACTGAGTACTGACTGTTGTGTAATCATTCTATGCTTCTGCATATTTTGTGCAGATCCAGGTACTTCTGATCTGGCGGATCTCTAGGGAGGTGTGTTTGTGCTTATTGGAGATTTCAAGGTATCCCTGTTATTCCCTTTGCAGTCTTCGGAGTCACCCTCTTTACCGTTTTTTATTATTTATGTATTTCAAATAGTATTATACTCTTCGAGACTTGATATGTATTCCATTTAAAATTTATGACTCAGTACTATCGGGTTTGGAAAGTTGATTATTGTATCCCCGTTTGGCTGTATTATTATATTTATTTATTTATTTAATTTGAAGTTTTTATATTTTGATTGACTATTAGTATGTGATAGGCTTACCTAGTCTTAGAGATTAGGTTCCATCATGACCCCTACAGTGGGATTTGGATCGTGACAAGTTGGTATCAAAGCTCTACGTTCATTGGTTCTACGAGTCATGAACAAGTTTAGTAGAGTCTTACGGATCGATACAGAGATGTCTGTACTTATCATCGAGAGGCTATAGAACTATTAGGAAAAGTTCACTTCTTTTATTTCTTATTGTGCTAATTTATTAATTTTGGAATTTGACACTTTGTCTATCTATTCTCTCACAGATGGTGAGGACACGAGCTTCAATTACTGATGATGATGCCCCCAGGACCGGTGTTGCTAGAGGCTGGGGTAGAGGTAGAGCACGCACCACAATGAGGGGCCATGCTAGGGTCGTGATTGAGGAGCCACGAGTAGCTCCAGTTGGGGAGCAGGAACCTGAGGGGTCTGTTGCTACCCCTGGACTTCAGGAGACCTTAGAATACTTTCAGAGCATGTTTGGAACTTTGGCTCAGGCGGGGTTGATTTCGATTGCACCAACTACTTTACAGGATGGGGGAGGAGTCCAGACTCCCGCTACACATACTCCAAAGTAGAGGGCTCATGTTAATCATGCCTGAGTATTATACCGGTGAAGCCTGTGGTTGAGGCTCAGCCCGATGTCGGGCTAGTTGCGTCGGTTGAGGAGACGAAGAGGTTAAAGAAGTTCTAGAAGTATAATCCTCCTCATTCCTGTGACAGGGCTTCTGAGGATGCACACAGTTTCTTAGATTAGTATCACCGCATTCTACGTACTATGGGTTTGGTAGAGTTGATCGGGGTCGACCTTACTACTTTTCAGCTGATGGGGCCAGCATATAGATGGTGGCAGACCTACTAGGCAAGTAGGCCAGCTGGCGTAACACCACTTACATGGTCCCAGCTCTTCAATATTTTCTTGAGTGAGTGAGTTCCACATACCCGCAGGGAGAAGTTGCACATCAAGATCGAGCAGTTGCGTCAGGGGAGTATGACTATGTACGAGTATGCTATGAGGTTTATCGAGTTATCTCGTCATGCACCTGCCTTGGTTTCCATTGATAGAGAGAGAGCCCATAGATTTATTGAGGAACTCATTTATAGCCTCAGATCTGGGATGACACAGGAGTTGGAGACTAAGACTCCATTCCATTAGGTTGTGGATATTTTTAGGAGGTTGGAATGTATCTGTGGGTAGTAGATGGGGATAGGGAGGCTAAGAATCCTTGAGGTTTCGGAGGGATTTTTTTTCCCAATCTTCGGTTTCGGCCAATCAAGGCAGAGGCTTTATCAGTCAGCTAATTCAGTCTACACTTCGGGATATCCATAGTGCTTCAGCTAGCCAGGGGCTCTAAGGTACTCATAATCGACAACCATCTTTTAGTGCACCTTCTGCATGGGGGTTCCTACAATGGTTATTCCTATCGTCCAGCACAAACTCACTACCAGCAGTCATGCCCGCAAAGGGGTTGCTTTTAGTGTGGTGATAGTAGGAACATTATGAGAGATTGTCCCAGACTTCAGATGGGTGGACCTTAGTATGGTACTCATGCTATGGTTTCCGATCCAGTTGCTACTCCACCTACACAACCAACTAGAGGTGGAGGACAGGATAGTAGAGGACATCCTAGAGGGGGAGGCCAGTCCCGTTGTTGTGCTTTCCCTTGTAGGACTGAGGTCATTGCATCAGGTGCTGTCATTACAGGTATTGTTCTGGTCTCTCATAGAGATGCATCAGGTTTATTTGGTTCAGGTTCTACTTATTCGTATATGTCATCCAATTTTTCCTTATATATGGATATGTCTCGTGAGTTTTTTGATACCCTTATTTATATGTCTATATCCGTTGGGGATTCTATTATGGTGTACTGTGTCTATCATTTTTATTTGGTCACTATTAGGGACTACGAGACTAGGATTGACCTTCTATTACTTAATATGGTTTATTTTGATGTGATTTCGGGCATGGATTCGTTATCGCAAAATCACACTATTCTTGATTGTCACGCCAAGACCGTAACGTAGGCTATGCCGAGGTTGCTGAGGTTGGAGTGGAGAGGTTCCTCGGGTCATATTCCTAGTAGGGTGATGTCTTTTTTAAAGGCTTAACGGATGGTTGAGAAGGGGTTAGCGTACTTAGATTTTGTGAGGGATGCTAGTGATGATACTCCTACCATTAAATCAATTGCGATATTGAGGGAGTTTTCAAATGTGTTTCTAGTAGTCCTACTAGGCATGCCACCCGATAGGGATATTGATTTTGGTATTGGCTTGGGGTCGAGCACTTAGTCCATATATATTCCACCATACCGTATGGCTAGTCGAGTTGAAAGAATTAAAGGAATAACTTTAGGAATTTCTAGATAAAGGTTTCATCAGACCGAGTGCTTTACCTTGGGGTGCACCAGTTCTATTTGTGAAGAAAAAGGACAATTTCATGTGAATGTGCATTGACTACATGCAATTGAACAAGGTTACTATCAAGAACAAGTACCCACTGTCGCGTGTTGATAATTTATTTGATCAGTTTCAGGGTACAAGTGTATTCTCGAAGATTGATTTAAGATCGGAGTACCATCAGTTAAAGATAAAAGCTTCATATATTCCTAAGACAACCTTTAAGACCTGTTATGGGCATTATGAGTTCTTGGTGATGTCTTTTGGGCTGTCCAATGCCCCAACATCTTTTATGCACTTAATGGACAATGTATTTTAGCCTTTTCAACCCTATCTGGATTCCTTTGTTATTATTTCCATTGATGATATATTGGTGTATTCTTGTAGTCGGGAGGAGCATGAGCATCACTTGAGGATCGTGCTCCAGACTTTGAGGGAGAAGAAGCTATATGCTAAGCTCTCCAAGTGCAGATTTTTGTTAGACTCAGTGGCATTCTTGGGATTAAGGTGGATTCGAAGAAGATTGAGGTAGTTCAGAGTTAGTACAAACCTTTTACTACTATTGAGATCTGGAGTTTTCTAGGTTTGGTTGCATATTATCGCCACTTTATGGACGGTGTTTTGTCTATAGCAGCCCCATTGCCTAAGTTGATGCATAAGGGTGAGTTATTAAGGTGGTCTGGTGAGTGTGAGGATAGTTTTAAGAAGCTCAAGATTGCCTTGTCTACAACTCCAGTTCTGGTTTTGCCTTTTGCAATGGGTTCATATATAGTCTATTGTGATGCTTCACGGGTTATCATTGAGTGTGTGTTTATGCAAGATGGTAGGGTAAGTGTCTATTTTTCACGTCAGCTAAAGTCCCATGAGAAGAACTACCCAGTGCATGATTTGTAGTTAGTAGCCATTTTTCACGCGTTCAAGATTTAGAGGCACTATCTTTATGGCATGTCGTATGAAGTGTACACAAATCACCGGAGTCTTCAACACCTATTCAAGCAAAAGGATTTGAACTTGAGGCAACAGAGGTAGCTAGAGCTATTGAAGGACTATGACATCACCATTATTTATCATCTGGGGAAAGCCAATATGGTTGCCGACGCCTTGAGTAGGAAGGCGTAAAATATATGAAGTCTTGCTTTTATTCCAGCTGGGGGGAGACCCTTAGATTTGGATGTTCCGGATTCGGCCAACAGGTTTGTGAGGTTGGATATTTTGGAGCCTAGCAAGGTTCTTGCTTATGTTGTATCATGGTCATCCTTGTTTGAGCGCATCACGACATTTTAGTATGATGATCCTCGCTTGATTTTCCTTAAGGAAACGGTGCATCACGGTGATGCTAAGGAGGTGACTATTGGTGATGATGGGTCATTGAGGCTTCAGGACCAAATATGTGTGCCTAATGTGGATGGGTTGCGGGAACTGATTCTTGAGGAGGACCATAGTTCGCGGTATTCCATTCATCCAGGTGCCGCGAAGATGTATCATGATTTGAAGCAACATTATTGATGGAGGGGGATGAAAGAAAAATATTATTGATTATGTGGCATGGTGTTTGAATTATCAACAGGTTAAGTATGGGCATCAAAGACCGGGTGGTTTACTCCAGAGACTAGATATACTAGAGCATGGGAGCATATTACTATGGATTTTGTGGTTGGGTTGCCACGGACCTTGAGGAGATTTGATTTTGTGCGGGTCATTGTGGAAAAATTGACCAAGTGTGCACACTTCATTCCAGTCATAACTACCTACACTTCAGAGCAGCTAGCTCGGATTTATCTTAGAGAGATTATTCGCCTACATGGTGTGCCTATGTCTATTATCTCGGATTGAGGAACTCAATTTACATAATAATTTTGGAGATCCATGCGACGCGAGTTGGGAACATAGGTCAAACTGAGTACGACATCTTATCCCCCGATGGATGGGCAGTCCCAGCATACTATTCAGATCTTAGAGGACATGTTATTGGCATATTTCTTTGATTTAGGGGGTCAGTGGGATTAGTTTCTACCGTGAGTAGAGTTTGCCTACAACAACAACTACCAGTCGAACATCTAGATGGCTCCATATGAGGCCTTATACGGGAGGCGATATCGTTCTCTGGATGGTTGGTTTTAGCCTGGGAGGCTAGGTTATTAGGAACTCACTTGGTTTGTAATGCTTGGAGAAGGTGTAATTGATTCAGGAGTATATTCGTATAGCACAGTCCAGGCAAAAGAGTTATGCTGATAGGAAGGCTCGTGATGTGGCCTTTATGGTGGGTGAGAGGATCCGACTTAGAGTTTCGCCCATGAAGGTTGTGATGAGGTTCGGGAAGCTGGTATATTGGCCATTTTGAGATTCTAAAGAGAGTTAGTAAGGTTGCCTACAGACTTGCTGTGCCACCCAGCTTATCGAGAGTTCACCTATTGTTCCATGTTTCCATGCTCCGGAAGTACTATGAGGATAAGTCACATATGTTAGATTTTAGCTTGGTGTAGTTGGACAAGGATTTGACTTATGTTGAGGAGCCGGTAGCCATTTTTGATAGGCAAGTCATAAAGAAGAGGTCAAAGAACATTGCATTGGTGAAGGTTCAATGGAGAGGTCAACCGGTTGAGGACACAACTTGGAAGACGGACCATGATATGTAGAGTCGATATCCTCATCTTTTTGATACCTCAGGTATGATTCTAAACTTGTTCGAGGACAAATATTTATTTAAGAAGGGTGAGAATGTAATGACCCGATCGGTTGTTTTGTGTATTTGAGTCCCATTCCCCTATTTCATGCTTTCCTATCTGTATTTGTGGTTATTTGACTTGCAAGGGTGGTATGTTTTGTTTAGGGAATGTTTTAGATTGAATTGAAACACCTAGTTCCTAGTATTGAAGCTTAAGTTGGAAGTGTTGACCAAGTTTGAGTTTTATGAAAAACGACATCGGAATGGAGTTTTGTTAGTTCCAATAGGCTTGTATGGTGATTTCGAACTTAGTATTATGCCCGAAATTGAATTCGTACTTTCCTAGGATGAATTGATTCCTTTTGCCAAAAGTTGCCAATTTAAAGGTTTAGAATTTTCATAAGTTTGACCATTGGTTGGTTTTGTGTATATCGGGTTCGGATTGTGGTTTCGACACTTAGAAGAGACCCGTTTAGTCATTTGGAACTTGTCACGACCCCAATCTCCCACCGTAGGATATCGTGATGGCACCTAGTCTCTAGGACTAGGTAAGCCAAATATACATGATGAAATAATGAAAACAAAAATAGAACATCAAATTAAACCATCTAGATACTATAATAGAACTCAACAATACCGCTGACAATAACTCCCAAAATCTGGTGAGACTGAGTCATAAGCACTATACGAGCATTATGAAACATCCCTAATACATCATTATCTAAATAAAGAGTACGCAATAGAAAAACAAGGATAAAGGGTGATTCTGAGGCCTGCAAATGCCGACAAGTATACCTTGAAGTCTCCCGTCAGAAAGCTCTACTCACTGGTGCCTAGCCTGGTATGAGGTACCTGGATCTACACAAAGTGATGTGCAGAAGCATAGTATGAGTACACTGCAATGGTACCTAGTAAGTATCAAGCCTAACCTCAGTATAGTAGTGGCGAGCTCAGGTCAAGACCCCTACTAAGATAAGAAAAACAAGTTGAACAAGTGTAGTCTAGTCTAATAAGGGAAACGGGGAAAATGAGGCAGTAAAGAAATACAACAAGATAAGCTACAACTGAATTTAGAGTAACAAAGGCAACAAGGAAGAAACACATAATAAGAACATCAAGAAAACAATGCGGGAAATTACAACCTAGGTACCACCTCGTATTCACTTTCCAAAATTTCAATCACAATTTTTCCTTATGCCGCCATGTGAGCCTTACATTTAGGTAGTTATGAAAATAGTTTTCCCGAAATAGCTACACTCACTTTAGCCCACCTTATATCTCCACGTAGCTTCAAGTAATTCCCTTACTAGCAATATGTACATAAATCCCACCTTATGCTGCCGCATGCACATTAACCCTTACCCTTATAATGCCACATGTGCATCAATATCACAACATAATCACAACTCTCACCACAAACGCCCATGTGCCACAACTTGCTCAAAGAATTAACAGTACCAATGTTTCCAAAACAAATAGCCCATAGCTCAACCACAATGTGTACAAGAGTCTCAACAATAGCAAACTGAAATTGAATAGCTCAACAAGAATGATATTTCAACAATTAACAATCTTGCCTCAATGTGATCACGACTTTTTACAACTTCAACACCGAGAACTCAACAAGAAGCTATTCCATGAAAACAACAACTTCAATTAAACAATTAATGATTAAAGAAGTAACAGACAATAAGGAAGACAATAACTTCAACTAAAGCATATAAGAGCAATTAACAAGTAAAAGGTGGAACAGGTTTTAACAATGTCAACTAAGTCATGTGAGGATAGTACTATACATGTAAGGGTAGACTAACAATGAAAATATAACATGCTATGACAATTTAACTGAAGGCATAAAAGGAGTCCAAATAGCCTAAATCGGTTAAATATCACATATAGCCTGTGTACACACTCATCACCTTGCGTACACGACTTTCACATATTACAAATAGCACAATCAGCCCAAATCCTAAGGTGTAGTTTATTCCCCCCACCCCCACCCCCACATAACGTTAGGCAAGATACTTCCCTCACACAAGCTAACTCAATCCACTAGTAATCCTTTTCCGCGAATATCCAACTCCGAACGGCTTGAATCTAGCCAAAATACCTTTATACAATAAATACAAATTATAGGAAACTATTCCAGATAATAAAGTTGCAATCTTTAAAGAAAAATAAAAAGTCAACTCAAGAAGTCAACCACGAGCTTGCATCTTAAAACCCGACCAAACTTATAAAATTCGAACATTCATTCAATAACGAGTCCAATCATACCAAAATTATTCAATTCTGACCTCAAATCGACCTTCAAATCCCCAAAATATAGCTTAGGAAGTTTTCACAAAATTCCCCAATTGTTTCAACTCAAAACACTAATTAAATGATAAAAATAATGATGGGTTCAAGTATAATAATAAAATCCGAGTCAAGATCACTTACCCCCATCAACTCCTTGAAAATCGCTTCCAAAATCGCTTAAAACCAAGGTCTCTAACTCAAAAGATGAAAAATGAAACAAACCCTTGATTTGGAAATTAAATATCTACTGCCGAGTTATTTCCTTACGCGATTGCAGAAAAACAAAAGCGATCACGGAGAATAAATTACACCAGCTCACAAAATCCTTATATGCGATCATGAGATGCCAGTCGCGAACACGATGACTAGTGATCTCCAGGCTATGCGGTCGCGGTCAAGGCCACGCGAACGAGATGAACAACGCGTGCCTCCCCACAACCTCTCCCTCCTTATACGCGATCATGATAGCTTAACCGCGTTTGCAGTACACAACATTCCAACCTTCCGTGAATGTGTCCTCGTTAATATGATAGCAAAGAGAAAATTCCCATCTGCCAACTAGGATCCTATGCGATCGCGGGTGAACCTTCGCGAACGCAGTGAAGGAAACTAGAAACACAATTTCAATACGAAATTGTCGAACTCAATGCGAAATACACCCGGGCCCCCGGGACTCTGTCCAAATATACCAACAAGTCCTAAACACGATAAAAACTTGCTCTAAGCTTCATATCACATCAAACAACAACAAAACCAGAAATCGCACATCGATTCAAGCTTAATGAACTTCCAACTTCTAAAACTAATGTCGAAATATACCAAACCAACTCCAAATGACCTCAAATTTTGCACAGCAGTAATAATGGCCATAACGGTCCTATTCCAACTTCCAAAATCGAAATCCAGACCCGATATCAATAATGTCAACTCTCGGTCAAATTTCTTAATCTTCCAAACCTACAACTTTCCAATTTTTGCCATTTCAAACCAAAATGACCTATTGACTTCCAAATCAATATTTGGACATACGCCTAAGTCCAAAATCACCATACGAAGATATCCGAAACTTCAAAACTCCATTCTCGAGTCGTCTATACAAAAGTCAAACTTCGGTTAACTCTTTCAACTTAAGCTTCCAACTTTGGGACTAAGTGTCCCAATTCACTCCGAAACTTACCTGAAGTCAAACCAACCACCCCGGCAAGTCACATAACCATAATATAACATAGAGGAGTCAATAAATAGGGGAACGAGGATAATACACTCAAAACAATTGGCCGGGTCATTACAACCTACCCCTCTTAAAACAAACATTCGTCCTCAGACGAGTATAGAGACATATCTGAAGTGGTGAAAAGATGAGGATAATGGCTACGCATATCATGTTCGGTCTCCCAAGTCGCCTCCTCAAATGGTCGACCCCTGAAGCAATTTCTTTGACCTCAACTTTCGGACCTGCCTGTCCAAGATGACCACTAGTTCATCAACATAAGTCAAATCCTTGTCCAATTGAACTGAGCTGCAACCTAAAACATGGGACAAATCACCATGATACTTCCAGAGCATGGAAACATGGAACACCGGATGAACTGCAGATAAACTAGGTGGCAATGCAAGCTTGTAGGCCAACTCTCGCACTCTCACAAGGAATTCAAAAGCACCAATATACCTATGGCTCAACTTGCCTTTCTTCCCAAACCTCATCACACCCTTCATGGGTGAAACCCGAAGCAAAACTCGCTCTCCAACCATAAATGCTACATCACGATCAGCATAACTCTTCTGCCTAGACTATGTTGTATGAAGCAGATCATGGATTAACTTGACCTTCTCCTTGGCATCTCGACCCAAATCTGTGCCCAAAAACCTAGCCTCACCCGGCTCAAACGAACCAACTGAAGAACGACATTGTCTCCCATATAAAGCCTCATAAGGATCCATCTGAATACTCGATTGTTAGTTGTTGTTGTTGAAAAATTCCACAAGTGGCAAGAACAGATCCCAAGAACCTCCGTAATCCATAACACATGCATGAAGAATATCCTCTAAGTTCTGAATTGTGCGCTCAGACTATCCGTTCATCTGGGGGTGGAATGTTGTACTCAACTCAACCCATGTGCCTAACTCACACAGTACGGCTCTCTAGAAGTGTGATGTAAACTTCGTGCCCGGGTAAGAGATGATCGATATCGGCACACCATGAAGTCAGACAATCTTGCGGATATAGATCTGAGCCAGCTGCTCTGAAGAATAGATAGTCACCACCGGAATGAAATGAACTGACTTTCTCAACTTATCCACTATCACCCATACATCATCAAATTTCTTCTAAGTCCATGGGAGCCCAACAAAGAAGTCCATGGTAAGACGTTCTCATTTTCACTCGGGAATCTCAAGTCTCCGAAGCAAACCTCCTGGCCTCTGGTGCTCATACTTAACCACTTAGGCACCGAGATACATACTTCACTATGTCTTTCTTCATTCTCCTCTACCAGTAGTGCNGTTAACTCTTTCAACTTAAGCTTCCAACTTTGGGACTAAGTGTCCCAATTCACTCCGAAACTTACCTGAAGTCAAACCAACCACCCAGGCAAGTAACATAACCATAATATAACATATAGGAGGCAATAAATAGGGGAACGAGGATAATACACCAAAACAATCGGCCGGGTCATTACAACCTACCCCTCTTAAAACAAACATTCGTCCTCAGACGAGTATAGAGACATATCTGAAGTGGTGAAAAGATGAGGATAATGGCTACGCATATCATGTTCGGTCTCCCAAGTCGCCTCCTCAAATGGTCGACCCCTGAAGCAATTTCTTTGACCTCAACTTTCGGACCTGCCTGTCCAAGATGACCACTAGTTCATCAACATAAGTCAAATCCTTGTCCAATTGAACTGAGCTGCAACCTAAAACATGGGACAAATCACCATGATACTTCCAGAGCATGGAAACATGGAACACCGGATGAACTGCAGATAAACTAGGTGGCAATGCAAGCTTGTAGGCCAACTCTCGCACTCTCACAAGGAATTCAAAAGCACCAATATACCTATGGCTCAACTTGCCTTTCTTCCCAAACCTCATCACACCCTTCATGGGTGAAACCCGAAGCAAAACTCGCTCTCCAACCATAAATGCTACATCACGATCAGCATAACTCTTCTGCCTAGACTATGTTGTATGAAGCAGATCATGGATTAACTTGACCTTCTCCTTGGCATCTCGACCCAAATCTGTGCCCAAAAACCTAGCCTCACCCGGCTCAAACGAACCAACTGAAGAACGACATTGTCTCCCATATAAAGCCTCATAAGGATCCATCTGAATACTCGATTGTTAGTTGTTGTTGTTGAAAAATTCCACAAGTGGCAAGAACAGATCCCAAGAACCTCCGTAATCCATAACACATGCATGAAGAATATCCTCTAAGTTCTGAATTGTGCGCTCAGACTATCCGTTCATCTGGGGGTGGAATGTTGTACTCAACTCAACCCATGTGCCTAACTCACACAGTACGGCTCTCTAGAAGTGTGATGTAAACTTCGTGCCCGGGTAAGAGATGATCGATATCGGCACACCATGAAGTCAGACAATCTTGCGGATATAGATCTGAGCCAGCTGCTCTGAAGAATAGATAGTCACCACCGGAATGAAATGAACTGACTTTCTCAACTTATCCACTATCACCCATACATCATCAAATTTCTTCTAAGTCCATGGGAGCCCAACAAAGAAGTCCATGGTAAGACGTTCTCATTTTCACTCGGGAATCTCAAGTCTCCGAAGCAAACCTCCTGGCCTCTGGTGCTCATACTTAACCACTTAGGCACCGAGATACATACTTCACTATGTCTTTCTTCATTCTCCTCTACCAGTAGTGCTGCCTCAAGTCCTGATACATCTTAGCGGCACCCGGATGAATGGAGTATCACATACTGTGGGCCTCCTGAAGAATCAACTCACATAATCCATCCACATTGGGCACACATAACTGGCCCTGCATCCGCAACACACCATCATCTTCAATAGAAACCTCTTTGGCATCATCGTGTTGTACCGTGTCCTTAAGGACAAGAAAATAGAGGTCGTCACACTGACGCACTCTGATGCGCTCATATAAAGAAGACCAATAAACCACGCAAGAAAAAACTCGACTGGGCTCCGAAATATCCAATCTAACAAACTAGTTGGCCAAGGCTTGAACATCCAATGCTAATGGCCTCTCCACTGCCGGTAGATACGCTAAACTACCCATACTCTCCGCCTTTTGACTCAAGGCATCGGCCACCACATTGACCTTCCCGGGATGATATAGAATAGTGATATCATATTCTTTAAGAAGCTCTAACTATCTCCGCTGCCGCAAATCAAGATCTTTCTATTTGAATAGATATTGGAGACTTCTGTGATCTGTATAGACCTCATATGGGACACTGTACAAATAGTGCCGCCAAATCTTTAATGCATGAATAATAGCTGCCAATTCTAGGTCGTGGACATGATAATTCTTCTCATGGACCTTCAACTGTCGAGACTCGTAGGCAATCACCCTACCATCTTGCATCAACACCGTGCTAAGGACAACACGTGATGCATCACAGTACATAATGTAAGACCTCAAACCCGTAGGCAACACTAACACTGGGGCTATAGTCAATGTAGTCTTGAGCTTTTGAAAGCTTTCTTCATACTCTTCAGACCATCTGAAAGGAGCACCCTTCTGGGCCAATCTAGTCATTGGTGCAACAATGGATGAGAAACCCTCTACGAAACAGCGACAATACCTGGCCAAACCAAGGAAACTCCAGATCTCAGAAGATGAAGACGGTTTGGGCCAACTCTGCACTACTTCAATATTCTTTAGATCTACCTTAATCCCCTTACTCGACACAACATGACCCAAAAACGTCACTGAATCAAGCCAGAATTCACACTTTGAGAATTTTGTATACAACTTCTTTTCTCTTAAGGTCTAGAACACAATCCTCAAATGCTTCTCTTTATCCTCCTGACGGCGGGAATACACCAAGATGTCGTCAATAAACACAATGATGAATGAATCAAGATATGGCTGGAATACACTATTTATCATGTGCATAAATGTTGATGAGGTGTTGGTCAGCCCAAATGACTTCAAAAAAACTCTTAGTGGCCATACCGAGTCCTAAAGGCAGTCTTCGAAATATTCGGATCCTGAATCCTCAGCTGATGATACCTTGACTGCAAATCAATCTTTGAGAATACTTTGGCACCCTATAGCTGATCAAATAATTCATCAATGCGCGACAAAGGGTACATGTTCTTCATGGTAACCTTGTTCAACTGCCGATAATCAATACACATACGCATAGAACCATTCTTCTTCTTCACAAATAGAATATGAGCACCCCAAGGTGACACACTATGCCAAATGAAACTCTTATCAAGCGACTCTTGCAACTACTCCTTTAGCTCATTCAACTACTTTGGGGCGATATGATATGGTGGAATAGAAATGGGCTGAGTGCCCGGCAACAACTCAATTCCAAAATCGATATCTCTATTGGGCGACATGACCGAAAGATCTACCAAAAATACATCTAGGAAGTCTCTCACTACTGGAACTGATTCAATGGTAGGAGTATCACAGACATCTTTTACAAAGGCTAGGTATGCATCAGACCCCTTCGCAACCATCCGTTGTGCCTTAAGGAAAAATACAACCCTGCTAGGAACATAATCCAAAGTGCCCATTCACTCCAACATCAGTAAACCTATCAGCTGTGCAGGTGGATAGGCAATTAGAGCAGTAACTATGACCTGAGAAGTTTTTGGGCCCTATGGAGTACGTGGAGTCTAAGTAATCTATGAAGGTGCACCCTTCCCGAGTCTGGGGAAATCCCTCACCATATGATGGGTATCACCACACTTAAAAATAATCTCTCGGTGGCCGTGGATGCTGAAATTGTCTTGGGCCTAGTCGGCTGGGCTGACCACTGAAAGAACCCCATTCATGAGGTGCACTATACAATGGCGGTGCATAATGGGCAACCTGAGACTTGGAAGTAGCCGAAGCACTACTAGAAGCTGGAAGCACTGAATTAACTGGACGGCTCACATAGCCCCTGCCATGATAGGTTGTAGCTGTAGCGTGGCCATCACTAAATCCTCCAGTAAATCGAGTCCTTTTGGCCTCCCCGTTCTCTCTCTCACGGCCCCGCATACCCTCCAATCTCTGTGAAATCTCTACCACCTAGTAATATAGTGTATCTCTCCCCAACTCTCGAGCCATGTTAAATCTAATACCATAGTTAAGCCCCTCGATAAATCGCCAGACTCGCTCTCTGACTGTAGAAACCAAGGCAGGTGCATGTTTGGAAAACTCACGAAATCTGGAAACATACTCTAACACTATTATGGTACCCTGGCGCAGCTGCTCAAACTCTGCGCGCCATGAATCCTAAAACCTCTGGGGAACAAACTCTCTCAAGAACATCTCTGAAAAATGAGTCCATATGAGTGGATCTACATCGGCTAGACTACCCTCCTCGAAAGCCCGCCACCATTGATATGTAACTCATGACAGTTGGAATATAGTAAAGGCAACCCCGCTAATCTCCACAATATACATGGTGGAGAAAATACAATGGCACTTATCTAGAAAATCATGTGCATCCTCTGTAGCAAAGCCGTCGAAAGTAGGAGGATGGTACTTTTTGTACCTCTGATGTCTAAGTTGCTCCTCCTCAGATGTTGTTGCCCTTACCTTGGGTTGTACTGGAATAACATGTTGTGCTGGTATAACCTCTGGGACCTGATCAACATGGGCCCGCTACTCTCGGGTACGGGCCGCGGGAGTCTAAGCTCCTCTCCCAGTCTGAGATGTGGCTGGTGCAAGTGGAATCAACCTAAGCTAAAGTACCAAATTCGCTCAGAAACTTTGCGAGGGTCTCCTGAAGTACAGGGGTGGTAACATGCGCCTCAAGTGCCTGTCCCCCATCTGGAGCTGCTGGTGTCTCCTCTGTCGCAGCTTGGGCAGGTGTTGTAGCTGCACCATGTGCCTCTCCTCAGCCTCTACCCCGGCCCCGACCCCGGCCTCTCGCGTCTGTAGGAGGCGCGCTGGTGTGTGATCGTCGAATCCAGCGGTGCATGCCCTCATCATCTGTGAGAGAATAGAAAGATAAAGATTCAGAATTTCGAAGTCAACCAATTCGCACAATAAGGAGTCATAGAAGTGAAGTTTCCTAACAGTTCCATAGCCTCGGGAAGATAAGCACAGACGTCTCCGTACCTATCTTCAAGACTCTACTAGTGCTCTGATACCAACTTGTCACAAATCCAATCTCTCACCGTAGGATGTCGTGATAGCACCCAGTCTCTAAGACTAAGTGAACCTAACATGCATGATGAAATAACATAAACAGCATTAGAACTTCAAATTAAACCATCTAGCCACTACAATAGAACTCAACAATACCGCTGACAATAACTCCCAAAATCTTGTGAGACTGAGTCCTAAGCTCTACACGAGTATACTGAAACATTCCTAATACATCACTCTCTAAATAAAGAGTATGCAATATAAAAATAAGGACAGAAGGTGACTCTGAGACATGCGAACGCCGGCACTAGTGCGCTGCGTTGCATTTGGAGACTTCAAGGTACACATGTCCGCGTCTACAGGCCTCAGAGTCCCCTTCTATCCCTTTTTTTATATTTTCCTTATTAGAAACAGTTATATAAGAATGATTTGGCATTGTCATAGAGCTTGTGACTTGTATTACGCCCGGTTTTGGGCTATTGTATACGCTTTGAGCTGTAGAGATTTCCCTTTATATATATGTTATTGGGTTTTGAGATCTTAGATTATTATTTTCATTCACTTCCGCATGTTTATTAGTCTTACCTAGTCTTAAAGACTAGGTGTCGTCACGACATCCTACAGAATTTTGGGATCGTGATAATTTTAGTTTCTAGCAGAAAACCAGATGGATATTCAGTTTATTGTTTAAATAAATCTCATGTTATTGAGCTTGCTGTACGTTTTATCTCTTGTGTACATTGATGTGTGACCTTTTTATTATTGATATCTCTCTTGAATTGAATAATATTGATTTATCCCATAAGAGAAAACATTCATCAATTAAAAAGAAACTCGTATGTGCACTTGCATCTAACTCATATTATTCTGGACATGATTTCAAGATTGTCAATGATGGACCTTAAGGTTTATTGAAAGTGGAGGCACTACCAAATTTTGAAACCTGTTTAGAAGTTAAAATGACGGAGTGATTTTTCTACTCAAAAGAAAATAGAGCTAGTGATAAGTTTGAATTGATTCATGCAATAAAAGATTTTAAAAATTTCATGACTTTCATAGAAGATTACTTCAAAGTATAAATATATTTATTTGATGTGTTGTAAGTCTGAATAGTTTGAAATATTCAAGAAATTTAAAGCGAAAACGAAAATGTGTCATGAAAAATATATTACGTCACTGTGATCTGATCATAGTGGCAAGTATATCTGTACGAAGTTCATTAGTTAATTATCAGAATAAGGGATTGTATCTCAATTGTGTGCACTAGGTACTCCACAATCGTAGTGTTGGTGTACTCATACTATACTTCTGCATACAATGTGTATATACGAATTTGAGCTTTTGGAGAGTTCGTGAGAGAGCTTTGGAGATTTCCAATGTTGGGCTACCAGCTAGTTCTTGGTAGCTTAATGTCCTTTTCTTTTGTTTAGTATTTCAAATAGATTATGTATTCTTCATATCAAGGTGTACTTCCTAGTTCTAGTAGCTTATGACTTGTTACACAAGTTCTTCGGTTGTAGTATCAGACTTTTGCTATTTAACAAATGTATGTTATGTAGTTCTTTTGCGTAGATTTTATTAATTTCGCCGGCTTGCTAGTTATTTCGGTTGTTGGTTCGCCTAACGGGTAACAAGTTTGGTTTCTTGACAACTTAATGAATTTTGGATAGTAACAGTTATTGCTCCAAAACACGCACTCAAGTATACATGATCGAGAAGTAATAAAGAGTGAGTAGAGTATTGTTCCCACGAGTACTTGTGATTAACTATCAACTAAATTAAACTAAAACAATTAATCTATTCAAGTGATTCATAAGGTGTGATTATTCAACTAAAGCTGATCTAGAGACAAGTCGGCAATCTTAGAGACAAATTGAATGGGAAAAAATATTCCAGAGCTATAGGTTAGCTAACAATCCCGTTGAGTCTTCCACTCCAATTGTCTAATTAATTTATCTGGTTTATTGATTAACAGGGTTATCATTTCTCATAGTATTTTTTAAAAGTACTACTCACTTATTCAAGCTAACCTAACGCCTATATTCCTATAGAATTAGGATTAACAAGAATGCATTAATAATTATCATATAGTAACCAAGCAACGCGATTGGGTATATTCCTATCCTAACCGCAAATCTGTTCCCGATGCTCAGGTTCAAGATCCTTCTCTACTTAATCTTATTTGCAATCTAGAATTCCCTCTTCCGAGTTCAATCCCAAATTCGAAGATAGTATTTAATTGGTAATCAAGAAATCAAATAATTAAGCGCAAGATTGAATAAATAAACCAATACGATAAAATAATGAAAAAAATTCAACTTTCGAACTACAGCTTTAGAACTAATAAACTATGCTATTAAAAGAAGAGAAGAGAAGAAAAACTAGTTGGAAGTCTCCTCCAAGCGTGGTTTGTGTTCCTTCACGTGAATTCTCCTTCAAAGTATGTCCAATCCCCTCCAAATAAGGTTTAGGACCTCTTTATACGAGTTGGGACAGTGTAGGACCTCAATAACCTTGTTTCGGGCGAAATAGAAAAAATCTCGCAGTGCAGGGCGTTGGCCTAGCGTTGAAACCAGAATGTTTGCTTCCTAACTTTGCATTCATCTAGTTGCAGACCTTCTTATTTGAATTGTATATCTTTCTTTTTTTTCTTCACGTGGGGGACAAACACCAAAGGGTGTCCCCTTTTTTCTTCTTTTTTTATTCGTTTATTTTCCTTTTCTTTTCTTCCGCGTTTTATTCAATTTTTCTTCAAATCTCTTCATCTTCACATTGCTTTATTCCTACACAGTTAAAATATAATATTAATCAGAAAGTAATATAATTAATACTTAAATGATGATTAAAAGTACTAGAATGTGATGCAAAAATTTAGTATTTTTGACCGAACATCACCACCCCACACTTAAATACGTGCTCGTCCTCGAGTAAGCATTAAAACCACTCTCAATAAATCAAATAAAGAAACACCACCACTTCGGTTGATACTAACAATTAGGTGTCACGACCCAAAATCCAACTAGTCGTGATGCAACCTAACCTCACCCGCTAGGTAAGCCAATTAACAACAATTCAATTCAAATGAGATTTACTGAGAAAATAAACGATGAAATAGTTGAACTTTTATAAAAACAACCCAAGTACTAGTAGTAAAAATCATGAGCTTCTAAGATTTAAAGTTTACAAAGCTGGTATGAAATAGATACATCATCTGTTCGAAATATACATAAACAGATTTATAAATCTAAAGCTACCAAGAACAAGAGGCAGCTATACCGGAACACATGTACATCTTCAATGCCAGCTCCCGCCATATGCAGCAATGTCAACTTCCAAATCTACACGCAAGGTGCAAATGTGTAGTATGAATACAACCGACCCCATGTACTCAATAAGTAAAAAACCTAACCTTATGTTGAAAGCATTGACGAGCTTGGACAGCGGTCAGTCCAACACTAACAGCCAAGAACAACTCGTAACAATATACGTTCATCCTTGAACGTGCCAAGAGACGTTCCAAAGCCTTCAAATCAGTGTGCAACCTTACCAAGCACATACCCGGGAGTGATCTCATGTCAACCCAACAAATATAAGCCCGACAACATAACATAACTGAAGATCATTACTTTAACCTTAGTCAGTAAGCCTTAGAATCCAAATTTCCAACATCCGGAATTCCTTACAAGACTCGAATATCACACCTACACACTGTATAAGTCTGAACAAGTTGTATCAAGTCATATCGATAACCCAAGATGTAATCACATGATATACCACATAACTCGCATACTCGTAGCAATAATTCCCGATCACAGTAGCTGCTCAAAACAAACCCAATACCAGTAATAAACTTCATATCAAATAAAACCTCGTTCAAAACCTTCATACGCTACCGATGATGAAAGATACACGCAGAAACTCATAACCACTTATCAGATCAACAAGTCATGGAGCCCTCTCTTGTCTGACAAGAAGCAAAGCCAAATCCTAAGTCGACTTTCTAGGTCCAATGACCTCATCTCGTCAAAAACAACCATTTTATTGACATGCCACATCAATATAACCTAAAGCCATGAACCGTGCAATCCGTGCACCAATAAGCTACAATTCAAATGTACTCAATCATGGAAAATGACTCAAATGAGAGAACCAACCCGCAAGCTCAACAAGTACCACTTCCATGCAATGATATGAACCCATCACACATAGTAGGACCAAGACACATGACCTAACACAAAGGATTATGTCCTAGCATAACGATGTTTCGATGCATGACCCATCCAAACACTGGTCCATATGATATACCTAAAGTTACAATTCTCAAAATCAACAACTACACGCAATTCGACATCAAGTACACAAAGTGCATGACCATAACCATCGAGAAGAAATAACACAATATACCACAACCTAGAATGAACATAACCAAGGCGCAATCAACCATTTAATACCCTAATAACTATCTCGCTCGAATTCTGTTGCAAGGCTTGAATAGAAACGCATCACGTGTGCATATAACCAACAAATCACAACCCCTCGTAGCATGGAAGAGTAACGCATAGAACCTAATAGAACTCTAACAAGCTCAACTCTAACTAAATGCCACACCCCTCAACACTAATAGTTCTGAGTCAACAAATTCGACCCGAGGTATAATGCACATCCTCATTGGGCCTACCAATGGGCCCCCAAATCCTCATTGGTCATCCCCAAATGGATAAATAGCCCTCCAAAAGTCAACAATAACCTAACCATAGCACGTACTACAATCTAGCTAACTTTGTCCAAATCTTCACAAGTCTGCAACCCCGAAACAATCTGCTTCCGAGACCTCCCAGTCTCCAAATCCATAGAACACATGAATCACTATAACCAATCCCAAGAGTATTGCCACAAAATACCTGTAGAGACTCACCACATCATAAGAACCAAAAGAATCGAGCATACCATTACCATACTGATCCAACCTACTACCAAGTTTTCCTATTTGCTCCGAGTTTCTTTTGAATTGCCTTCAAGTTGACACTTCTCCTCGCTATAATACTACAATCCTTAACAAAAACTTACCACACGAGTACCTAGCATGAAACCACATCGCCCTAAAACCCATAAGCTACCGCATTCCCATTTAAACACTCAAATTACGCATCCGGGACACCCACTCTGAAGAGACCTTCTGTGAATCTAAAGTTGTTTTCCTTCACCTTCCTGATACTGAAATATAGAATCCATAATGATATAAAAATACCAGGAGTCTCGACACCATCCAATGTAAATCTCAGATTCTAGCCAGATACAAATCTGAAATATTTTTAATTGCTACATATAAATCTTGAATCCATTAGAACCTTCTCGAGAGTCATCCACTTTGCTCAAATCTCAATTGCACCGACCCAACGGGCCGAATGACCTGTGCCCAATTAGCACGACAACACCTAAAGAACTAATCCACACCTTTAAGAAATTGAGTGAATCCTTTTCTTGGTACATTACCTCTATCACGAACAGCAACCCTAGACCATTTCCAATACTCCCATATATCAATAAGGTGTAATACAACATACATCCATAAATTCCTTACTCTAGTCATCCTCAAAACCAACCTCTGCAAGTCATGATCGATCCACAAGTATGCCTGAGGCCAAAACTAATACAACGTACAACCATGCAATCATATTGCCGATGGTAGACTCTCCCACTTGGCTCAAAGCCATAAAATAAAATATCTAATAACTCACAATACTCATACTCTATTACTACCATAATCACGCAGTGAGATTCAACTAAATACTTCACAAGTTCTTGCAACACAACTCATAAAATACCTCAAATCATTTGTTAATCCTGCATTCATCCTCGTGACAATCAGGTCAACTTTCTTAACCGATCTAAACTCAAATCGCAACACATATAACCTACTGGTAGACAAGAAACCCTTCACACAACATCATAAGGATCACACGTCCGTACATTACCCCGCAAGTGATAGCCCACCTCCTTAGACTCAAACTGACATCTCTCTATACCTTTTCACAGCCACAACTACTATGCAACCACTTAATCTTCCTGAGTCTAAACTCACCAAGAATACATGAGAATCTAATTCGTTCCACAAATAAACAACATGAAAGAATCCATTGAAATACTCAAAATTGAAGACTGTACAACACATCATAGAAATCAACCACCCAGTAGTTCTGTTCGCATTCCAAGAAACCCTCAGCGTAACATCAAAGTCACTAAACACACCCCACAGTCGCATCATACTAATCATATAATCATCCAACCACTCAGTAAGCCACCGGTCCCACTCCTAGGGACACCACTGGACATAGAAGTCCAAAAGCACATGCTCACATAACTGAAACTACTGATCCTACGTTGTGGTCCAAACCTAGCCACAAGTCCTCCAGACTAGTTCATCGCCCAAACATAGAAAACACATCTCACACCTCGTCCATGAAATCATAAGCCGTTGTTGCACAGCTGATGTCGAGCTCTCACATACGCATGCGAGTGAGTGGAAGGAATTCAAAGAGATGTGCTTCAAGCTAAATTAATGTCGCACGATAAGGAAAGAAAGACGGGAAGTTTATCTTAAATGCACTGTAGCCTGTCGAAGATAGATATGGACGTTATCACACCGGTCCGCAAGACTCTACTAGACACTTGATCATGACTTGTAAAACCTATGAACGTAGAGATTTGATACCAACTTATCACAACCCAAAATCTAACTAGTAATGATGGCACCTAATCCCACCCGCTAGGTAAGACAATTAGCAATAATCCAATTTAAATGAGATTTACTGAGAAAATAAATGATGAAATAGCTGAACTTTTATACAACAACCCAAGGACTGGTAGTACAAATCATGAGCTTCTAAAATTTAGAGTTTACAAATATTATATGAAATAAATACATCATATTTTTGAAATATACATAAACAGATTTATAAATCTAAAGCTACCAAGAACAAGAGGCAGTTATACCGGAACACGGGTACATCTTCAATGCTAGCTCCCGCCATACACAGCAACGTCAGCTCCAGAATATGCATGCAAGGTACAGAAGTATAGTATGAGTACAACCGACCCCATGTACTCAATAAATAACAAACCTAACCTTAGGTTAAAAGCAGTGACGAGCTTGGACAACGGTCAGAATCTAACACCAACGGCCAAGAACAACTCGTATCAATATAATGAAAATAGTACAAGTAATACTCAAAGATATGATGCTTAGCTCGTTCATAGTTATGGAAAATAGGAATGCTTTTCCGGTATAACAGTAAAATCTAAATCTTTCACCGAAATTACTAAAATAAGAGTAAATATGAAAACTATGATTTTTCCCAAAACCTTTCAACAACAGATAAGATATTTCATTCTGAGAGAGCATGAGGAAAGTTCATCTCTATGCCTACATGTCAATGTGTGTGTGAAGTCATGAATGTCATAATACCATATAACATGAGGAAATGCATCTCTATGCCTACATGCCAAGTATGCATGTCAAATGTATGCATCTGTCGAGTTTATTCTTCGCGACCGCGAAGGATGTCCCGCGATCGCGAAGGGTACTTCTGTTCAGTGACTATAAGTACTATATTTTCAGGGGTTTCGGTTATTTTATCATATTTGGAGCTATGGATCTCGGATTAAGATGATGTTTTAGGTGATTTTAACTACATGGATTGGGATAAGTGTTCTCTACTCGGTTTTGGTTATATTTCATGAATCGATCTTCATTATTTGCATTTGATTGATGATTTCAAAGTGAAATTTGGGGGGATTTGTCTAAAATTTCATAAAGTGAATATTTGAGTTTTGAATATTGATGTGGAGTCAGATTTGAGTGAAAATAGTATGGTTGGACCCGTAATTGAATGGATTGTTAAATTTTATGAGTTTTGTCAGGTTTCGAGGTCTGAGCTCGGGTTTGACTTTTTGGTTGACTTTGAGTAAATGTATAATGATTCGACCTTTATCGATTGAGATTGTTTCATTGGACCTTATTTAATGTTTTTGAGGTGCTTTTGTCTAGTTTCGCACCGCTCGGAGATTGATACTCGCGGGATGGTATTCCTAGAGTATTATTTGGCTTGCTCGGTATTGTTTTGGCTTGTTTAAGGTAAGTATCTTATTTAAACTTGGTTGAGGCACTAGTTGCCTGAATTATTTCTGATAGCTACGTGTTATGGGTGTGCGCATGCATGGGGTTTGAACCCATGTGCCTGCACCGGGGGTATTTAACCATGCTCGGGTTTTGTTTAGGTTATGATATGCCTAGAATTTATTGTCAAGCTTTAATCTATGATGTTTCTCATATTTTTAACATATGTGAACTATTTGAGTCGCGTTGGAGGCTAAATAGAGGTTTAATCCCTAAATGAACTTGATAAATGCTATTCTGTTATGAAATTATCGATTTGAGTTATGATAGCATACTTTGCACATGCCTAGACTTTAGCATGTCATTTATACCAGTATAGGAGCACGAGATTTGTTATTCATATATGTATTTGTATTTACTTGCTCATGTGTGATATGATTGGACTGGATGCATATGACCATGCCAGGCGGATTGTGTTATTATGCATGTGACCACGCCGAGCGGATTATGTTGTTATGCAGGTGACCACGCGAGGCGAATTATGTTGTTATGCATGTGATCATGCCGGGCGGATTGTGTTATTATACTTGTGACCATGTCAGGCGGATTGTGTTGATATGCATATGACCACGCTGGGTGGATTGTGATGTTATGTTGTGACCACGCCGGGAGGATCCATCACATTGAGCCGGTGAACTCGCCGGGCAAATTCTAATATTGAGCCTGTAACCATGCCAGGCTGGTAGCACATTGAATTGGCCGTGCTTGCATGTGGATAAGGATCTATCCCCCTAAGGTAACCCTCTGGTGTTTCTCTCTTGATGGTGTACATGCGGATTGTGAGAAATCGACGAGTTTCTGGTTGATGTGAGCAATGGGAGAGCTGGTTACTGTTATTGGACCGGGTTGTGCACCGCAATGGACTAATATTTGGTTATTGCATTTCATCTTTACTAGCAATCTCCTTGACTGTTTACCTGATTTACTTGCATATCTTCCTTATATGCTGGATTGTTGACTGAGCAGAACACTTTTGAAACAAAGCATTGTGAGCATCAAAGTGGTTTTTGCCTGCGATTTTCCTGATTTGATCATATATATATTCTATCCTTTTTGAAATTATGAACTGCACAGGTCTTAGTGAGTATCATATATAGTTCTTTCTTCTTTTATCTCGCTGAAGTTAGTTAGGATACTTATTTAGAACATGGGCTTGGTTGTGCTCATACTACACTTCTGCACCTTGCATGCAGATTTTGGCGTTGATGATGTTGTGTATGAAGGGAGCTAGCATTAAAGATGTACCTGTGTTTCAGTTATGGATATCACTTATCCTTGATAGCTTTAGATTCACATTCTGTTCATTTACATTTCAAACAAATGTTGTAATTGTTTCAATTCAGTTTTGTAAAAATCTAATTCTTAGTGGCTCATGACTTGTACTACTAGTCCTTGGGAATTCTTTTTATAAAAGTTCAGTTATATTATCATTATTTCTCTAAGTAAATGTCATTTGAATTGGATTGTTGCGTATTGGCTAACCTAGCGGGTTGGGTTAGGTGCCATCACGACTAGCTGGATTTTGGGTCGTGACACGGATACTGAGCCAAATTGGTCTATCTCTTGCTTGAGCTCATTTCTTCCTTCTATTAGGTGTATCACATCGTTCGTAAGACCATCACCGAGACCCTCATATTCTTCTATTAATTTCCTATAGCGATCCATGCTAACAAATGCACAAACATTATTAGAATCATCATAATAAGGGCTCGCGATAGGATAACAACACTTAGGACAACTTTTTCAATTGTCCTAGCAAAAGTCACAAGATTGAGATGGTGTACACAACTCGCCCTTGGAATATATTGACAATGTTTCCAGAAGTGAGGTCCTCTGCATTACGGGCATACAACAAAACATGAATACTTATCAGACCATATTTTTTTATTCAAAGAATAGACTGAAAGAAATGTCTAATCTAGAAAAAACAATTAATTTCTAAGTTCCCACACGTAGGATATTTTTGGAGGTTGTAGAGTTTATTCTACGCGATCGCGAAATATGTCCCGCGATCGCGAAGGGTACTTATGTTGAGTGACTATAAGTACTATATTTTTAGGGGTTTCGGACATTTTATCATTTTTGGGGCTATGGAGCTCGGATTGAGATAATGTTTGAGGTGATTTTCACTACATGGATTGGGGTAAGTGTTCTCAACTCGATTTTGGTTATATTTCATGAATCCATCTTTGTTTTTGGAATTTGATTGATGATTTCAAAGTGAAATCTGGGGG
>AWOL01S0048565.1:148148-236752 GCA_000715115.1 Nicotiana otophora | reverse complement strand
TTAACTTTTATTTTGCAGGATTAATATTTACAAATACAGAAATATTGACCGGGAATAACAATTCTCAGCACATGCATATGATTGTTACCATTTGCATGTATTTGGACCAATCTTTTAATAAAACTAAATAGAGAATGATATAGGTTTATAGTATAATTGAATGATTCAACACGAATTTTGAATATTCTTGCTAGCATACCTAATGAAAATGGAATAGTAGAGCGGAGAAAAAAAATTAAATCAACGTTTCCCATTTGTCTAGAATTTTTATTACATATTTTGTTTATTTATTAATTAGAATAGGAAGTCAACCGAGCAGAATCCTGTTTCGGTAAAAAGATGACAGCCATGAATCTTGAACTTTATGCACATATTGCATTGGCATCAACATAATCCAATAATCCATCTACTTTCAAAAGCAAGTGGCGAGCACCCTTCACTTCCAACAAAAAGATTGTGAGTTCGAGTCACCCCAAGAGCAAAGTGGAGAGTTCTTTGACGGAGGGAGTCGATGATCTATCGAAAATTAGTCTTTCTACCCCAGGGTAGGGGTAAGGTCTGCGTACACACTACTCTCCCCAGATCCCACTAGTGAATTATACAAGGTGGTTGCTGTTGTTGTTTCAAAAGCTAATCCTTGGACATTTCAAAAGTTGATTATGCTTAAATCTATAATTAGCCAATAAATTAGAGAATAAAATGTCATAATTTTGTCGAATTCTAGAGAAACCGATAAGCAATCTCAACCAGATTGTGGGTAGAACAAAGAATAACTAGCTTCACTCCGAATGTTACATTAGTGCTCCTCAATAATTTTGCTAAATTTACCAAACCACACTTCATGAGACTATTTGATATTATATAGTGTCTGGCAAAAAACCTCACCTAATTTGTTGCGTGAGGGATACATAATAAAAAAAGATTAAGAGTACTTAATTGAATAATATCCAATTAAAATTATACATGTGCAATTCAGTCAGTTTTTAGCTTTCTTTTGCTTCTCACCTGCACCTTGGGAGGTGAAACTTTTGGCCAAAAATATTTTTTTTTTCAAAGTTAAGGTATTGACCAAGGTTTTAAAGGGGAAAAAAAAATTGCTTTTGAGTAAAAACAAAAATAATTTTTCGAAAGCAGAAAAAAATAATTTCTCTTAAAATATTTTTTTGAAAAGCACTTTTGAAAAAAATATACTTAGAAATACTTTTTAAAAGTTAGGCCAAACATTAATTACTGCTCAAAAGTACTTTTCAAATTAATTAGTAAACATCAACTGCTTGTCATCAAAAATACTTTTTTGAAAAATACTTTTGAGAAAAATACTTTTCAAAATAAGTTAATTTTAGAAGCACAGCCAAATATGCTATTGATACATTATAAACAAGAATAAAGGGAAAGGGGGGAGGAGACGCCCGAAAAGTTAAAGGGCGTAAATACCTTAGGGGTCGTTTCGTCGGGAAATAAGTTATCTTGAAATTAATATCTCGAGATTGTTATCCAACTCTCTTAAGAATAAAAATAACACTACAATCCCGGGATTAGTTTATACCATAATTTTATCCCAACTAAACATAGAATAAAGTCATCATAAATTTAATCCTCGGGATGCTATGTTTAGTATAAATGAAACAAAGAGTCCTGGTCCAGATGGCTATGGGAGTGGGTTTTATAAAGCATCATGGTCAATTATTGGTGAGGAGGTGACCAATGCAGTACTGGAGTTCCTTGATAATGGGAAGCTACTTACTCAGATAAATTCAACCATCATAACTCTTATACCAAAAGTAGAGAATCCCTTGTAAGCTAGCCAATTCAGGCCCATCTCTTGTTGTAATGTACTTTACAAGTGCATTTCTAAGATCATTTGTAAGAGATTAAGGAAAGCCATTCCATTGATTGTAGCAGATAACCAAGCAGCTTTCATTGAAGGAAGGTCTCTGATTCATAATGTACTCATATGTCATGACATATTGAGGCACTACAACAGGAAGACTATACTAAGGTGCTTGATGAAGATTGACCTAAAGAAGGCTTATGATATGGTTAGATGGGAATTTCTGGAGGAGGTACTTAAAGGCTATGGATTTCCTATGCCTTTTATTCATATGATCATGATGTGTGTAACAACAATCACATTTACAGTAAAAGTGAATGGTGGTGGATTTGGTTATTTTGAGGGGAAGAGAGGGCTTAGACATGANTGGGTTTTATAAAGTATCATGGTCAATTATTGGTGAGGAGGTGACCAATGCAGTACTGGAGTTCCTTGATAATGGGAAGCTACTTACTCAGATAAATTCAACCATCATAACTCTTATACCAAAAGTAGAGAATCCCTTGTAAGCTAGCCAATTCAGGCCCATCTCTTGTTGTAATGTACTTTACAAGTGCATTTCTAAGATCATTTGTAAGAGATTAAGGAAAGCCATTCCATTGATTGTAGCAGATAACCAAGCAGCTTTCATTGAAGGAAGGTCTCTGATTCATAATGTACTCATATGTCATGACATATTGAGGCACTACAACAGGAAGACTATACTAAGGTGCTTGATGAAGATTGACCTAAAGAAGGCTTATGATATGGTTAGATGGGAATTTCTGGAGGAGGTACTTAAAGGCTATGGATTTCCTATGCCTTTTATTCATATGATCATGATGTGTGTAACAACAATCACATTTACAGTAAAAGTGAATGGTGGTGGATTTGGTTATTTTGAGGGGAAGAGAGGGCTTAGACATGATTTGGTTATTTTGAGGGGAAGAGAGGGCTTAGACAGGGGATCCCATGTCTCCATTATTGTTTGTTCTAATCATGGAGTATCTGACTAGAGGGCTGAATAAAATGAGTGAACTCACAGACTTTCAGTTTCATCCTATGTGCAAAAGTACCAAGCTTACTCACCTAATCTTTGCAGATGACTTGATGTTGTTTTGCAAAGGTAATGTCCAGTCAGTTTACAGAATGATGGAAGTAGTGAATCACTTTAATGAAGTCTCAGGATTGGTGGCTAATATGAAAAAGTCAAATATTTTCCTAGCAGGTATGGATGAGGATCTAAAGCAGACAATACTAAACAACACAGGTTTTTCAGTGGGCACTTTACCTATGAGGTAACTGGGGTTACCATTAACATCAAAGAAGTGGAGCAAATTTGAATGCCATCAACTGGTGGAGAAGATTACAAATAAAATTAAATCAGGGTATGCAAAATAGTTATCCTATGCTGGTAGACTGCAAGTTATCAATGCTGTGTTGTTTGCAATATATAATTTCTGGGGAGCTGTCTTTATACTCCCTCAAAGTGTTATTAAAGAAGTAGATAGAAAATGTAGGGAGTATCTATGAGGGAGTACAGAAGGGCACAAGAGGATGGCATTGGTAGTATGGAAATTATTGTGCAGACCAAAGAAGTATGGAGGGTTAAACATAAAGGGGTATAAGCTGTGGAATGTAGCATCTGTGGGGAAACTGTTATGGAAACTAGTGACCAATAAAGAAGTGTTGTGGGTAAGATGGGTGCATGGTGTGTATATGAAGACGTGTAGGAACATTTGGGATCACAATCCACCTGTGGACTGTAGCTGGTATTGGAAGAAGATCAATGGATTAAAGCATAACATATCTCAATAGTACAACGAGAGCATATACACTCTGACTGGAAATGGTGTCTATTCTGTTTCGAGTAGTTATAATGCGATGTTAGGCCACATGTCAAGATGCTGGGAAATGAGTTTGGTATGGAGTGGAGTGATGTTACCCACGCACAGATTTGTGCTATGGATAGCAAATCAACAGAAAATGCTAACTAAGGAGCGACTGTTGCAGATGCATATTTCTATCACAGGGGATGCTGAATGTTGTATGTGTGACCTGGGAGTAATAGAGTCCCAACAATATTTGTTTGGTGACTGTTGTTGGGTGACAACTATGAGAGATGCTCTGACAAGGTGGTCTGGCATCAATATACCAACTATGGCTATACCTGAGACATTACAGTGGATTAGCAGGAGGCATTTGAAGCAATTTAAAAAAGAAATAGCAGCAACAATGATAGAAGCAGTAGTATATCATACTTGGCGAGCTAGGAACTGGAAAATCTTCAGGCAAATCAACTTGAACATGGAATTTTATGTTGGACAAATCAAGAAAGAGATTGCAGAGAGATTGAGTATATATGAAGAATCTAGAAGAGCAAGACGGTGTTCATTACTGTTAATACGATTGTGTAATTAGATTGTAGTACAGTTGGTATTTCTTTTTATAGTAGATGAGCTCATGTATTTAGAGGATATTTTTTTTAGAGGTCGTGTTGAACTGGGATAAGCTAGTACACGCGATGCTCTTAGGGTGTAAAGCTTTTGGATTGTTATGGTAATATTCACAGTTTATTACCAAAAATATTTAATCCTCGGAGGAATTATTCCTTCTATCATACCAGATGAGTCCTTTAAGATTTTAGGATGCACTTATGTATTGTCCTCGCTTCTTTAGGGGCAATGTATTAAGTTTGAATATTTACTTCAAAATAGAAATCCTCAAAGAAGGAAATTTAATGAGAGATAAATTATATGGAATGAAAATTCGTTCAATCTAATTCAAACAAAATAAACAAATGGGAAAAGCGCGTGCAAAACCGTATAGGATGTGTGTTTTGATTCAATTTTAAAATGCAAACTCTCAATGCACTTGTCAAGAAAAAAAAAGGTTATTTCCTGCTATTTCCGTGGGCCTAAACAAGGAAAATGGCCATGCTTTATCCGAATTATCCCCTTTTTTTCGTGGTCAATATATCCATTTCATTCTCCAATTTGTCAACCCTCTTTAATATTAATCCAACTAAGAAATCATAATATATCCAACACCTTCTCCATCCCGTGCAAACACATCAAAACCCTTACTTTCAAAAATTTAATTTTTTTTACAATATCGTTTCCTAGTTATAAAAATGTTCTGATATATTTAATACTACAAATTCAAAAAATATTTTGATATGTTGAGAATCTTTCTTTCTTTTCTTCTTAACTTCCAAGTTCTTCAAATGCTGCTATGTGAAACTAAACGAAAAGTACTATCTCCATATTAAGAAAAGAATGAAATTAGTTTTTTTTTCTTAATTCTAAATATGCAAACATTTATATAATTAATTGATTTTCGTAGTTTTCCGCCGATGCGAATATTATTTTTCTTTTTTTATTCCCGCAGAATCCGACACACACAAAAGAGAAGACCAAACCAAAAGTACACCTAACCACGTACGCGTCCATTCCTCTATATATACACAACTATATATCCAGCTGTTCTAAACTGTCTTCTTACCACTCTCTCTTTCTTTTTATACATAAACATAAATCTCTTTCCTTCGTAATAATAATAATACAGTACCAAAATCAAGTGCCTCACAAATGGGTTCATCTTTATCTTTCCTCTTAATGCCACGTGTATCCACCACCACCTCGCCGCCGGCAAATCCCTGTCTCGGAGACTTGCCGGAGAGTTGTGTAGCCTCAGTTATGGTGTATTTAGACCCACAAGAGATCTGTAAAATCTCAATGCTAAATCGTGCTTTTAGGGACGCTTCTTCTGCTGATTTTGTATGGGAATCTAAATTGCCTTTGAATTATGGCTCTCTTATTGATAGAGTCTTTGTTGATGATGATGAAAATTTTCCTACCAATTTGTGTAAAAGGGATGTTTATGCTAGGCTTTGTCGACCCAATTATTTTGATGGTGGCACAAAGGTCCAATCTTTACCCTCCTTATATTACATCTTTATATTTAGGAATTTTTTTGTATATGAATTCCCAATTTATCTTGCATATATGTGGTTTAATTTGTTGTAAAAGTTTGATTATTTCCACTTTTTTTTGTTAATTCTTGTAGAAGATATTTGTTTTCTTGAAAGATACAATTTTTTTGATAGGAATGTTCAAAAGTTATGTTGGAAATGATTGAACGAGAGTTAGGTGAAATGGGTTTGTCTGTTTTTAGGAAATATCATAGGATATATATGCTTTTCTGATTAAATATTCTGTATGTTGAAATAGGAGCAGAGGATGTAAAGATTTATAATTTGTTTTAAAGATGAGTTCTGATGGATTTATTGATTGAGATGTATGCAGAAGGTTTGGTTAGATAAGGGAACAGGACGAGTTTGTCTATCCATATCTGCAAATGGATTGGCGATAACGGGCATTGATGATCGGAGATATTGGAGTCGTATTGAAACAGATGAATCTAGGTGAGGGGTTAAAATTGTTTTATTTCTGTTATCAAGATATAGCAGTATGTATACTTGTATGTATGTGTGTGTGTGTGTGTTTATTGATGTGTGTGGTTTTAGATTGTCTGATCAAGTCCAACTATTCGGGTTGGACTTGAAATTTCTTGTTTGATATGCTCGTGGTAGAGCGTTTGAATTGGAGTTGTTTAGTTTGTTTTTCATGTCTCCTTGAGTCCTTGTTTCCTGTGGCATGGAAATTATATTATAGATAAATCTTGCCTGTTTACTTCTAAATTTTGAAAGTGAAGCCTTAATGATAGATTGTAGTGATAAATTGATTCCTTTATGCAATTTCTTCTACTTAATGAAAGCCTAGTTGGGAACTCTCCTTACCATTAGTATGCTCATGCCTCGTCACAGCGGAAGCTTGTAACACACAAGCAGACCTTAATGAAAGCATAGTTCCTTGTTTCTTAGAGGTTTGAAATACCATATAAGTCCTCCCCTGTTTCTCCGTAAACCCCGAAAATTATTAGAGAGAATTAAGAAGAGTGTGCTTTTGGCACCACACAATTTCGCTTGTGTCGTGTGCGTGAGTAGTATTATGTTTCTCGGAGACTGCAATCGAGGATAAAATGAATTCTGATCACAGGCTCAGAACATTAAATGGGGCTTTAATTATCAAATTTCATACACTAGATGTACAAAGTCCAGTCTTTTGTATATATCTTACTACTTGTAAAATTTTCAAGAATACCTCTTTCGCCTAGCCTCCATAGCAAAAGAGAAGTGAAAAATGATCTGTATTTGTTGAAAGGTCTGGCTCTTAAGTATGCCATACTTCATGTTTCAAATTTACTGCTGTATTGTCACACTAACAAAAAGCTAAAGTACGAAATCTTAATACAAAATACTTGAGGATTTCTTCTTCTTTTTTTGCCTGCAGATTTCAGTCCGTTGCATATCTCCAACAGATTTGGTGGTTTGAAGTAGACGGAGAGGTTGATTTCCCATTCCCAGTAGGGTCCTATAGCATTTTCTATAGGCTGCAAGTTGGACGTGCCTCTCGGAGATTTGGAAAGCGAATTTGCAACTCCGAGCATGTCCACGGATGGGATAAAAAACCAGTACAGTTCCAGCTTTCGACGTCAGACAACCAGCAAGCCACTACCCAGTGTTACTTGAAAGAAGCTGGAAAATGGAAATATCACCATGTAGGAGACTTTGTTGTCACAGGATCTACAGAAACCATGAAAGTTAAGTTCTCCATGACACAAATCGACTGCACACACACCAAAGGTGGACTTTGTGTAGATTCTGTGCTAATATGTCCAAGCGAGTTTACAGAGAGGTTAAAGCGTTTTTAATGTGCTGCTAACCTTTTCTTTAGGAAAGAGTTTGTAAAAGAGTTAAGAGTTAGCAGTATCCATAGTTCTGGAGAAGTTACTCTAAGCAGCGACGGTCAGGAAATGTGTGTATACGTGTATGGCGGGGTCTTTTAATCCCAACTACTCGTTTTTAGGTATGCGTACGTAGTTCTTAGCCTATGTTAAATCGGACTGCTTTTTCATGTGCACTTTGATCCTAGCAAGTGAATGGAATGAAGATTCTTTTAGGAGTGCATATCATTCTCCTTTGAGTTTGATTTAAACGTTATATTGCTTTATCAAAAAGCATTCGTCTTGACATCCTTCTTTTAATCTCCCTTCCCTATTACAAAGCGACATACATGTAAGGAGAAAGGAGCACAGGAATGAATATTATTTATAGAAGTGGCAATGGGGCAGGGCGGGTTGAGGCTTAACCCGCCCCACGTAGCATTTTTCTGCTTTCAACCCACCTGCAAAGATGACCCCCAGCAAAAAAGAAAAATAATTTTTTTGTTACTTTTGCTAATACACACAAGTTTAATATTTGAAATTTAACATATAGTATTAGCTACTTGTATCTTCAGTTTAATTTCTCATCTAATATAACGTCAACTTTTTAATAAGTATTTGTGCATTTCTTTTCTCTTTCCGGATACCAACATAAAACTCCAAAATAATAGTGATCTCTTTAAAACAAAAAGTAAATGTAGTTACACAAAATTGTTAAAGTTTAAAGTGAAGAATAATAAGATGTCATACTGGAAGTTAGAGTGTAATACTTTATATATTCAAAACCCATTAGAGTATAGTAAATAGAAAATCAAGACCCATCATTGTTAGCTATATTCAAGAGTCAAGAGCCATCACTGTTAGACTCTCGTAAAAATCTAGAAATGATTGCCTAACGTATTCCGGGTCTTAGAGTGCTATTTATTTTGTTTCTTCTTTACTTGGTTTTGGTTCTAAGTTGGTAGTAATTTTGATCTTATTGTAAATTGGTAACTTCAAATCAGTTTGTAATATTTTTATTTGTTTTATCTTTGATAAAACCTACAGATTTACTTGTCTCAAAGTAGCATAAATCAATTTTAAGCGGATCATCAGGTATAAGAAATGCTAGCTAAAAAACCTTGAGGGCAGATTCAAAATTTTAAGCAAAACTCCTGAAACCCGCGCCCGCATTAAATTTTTAAAAACCGTTTCAACCCGCCCTGCACCCAAACAAAGCCAAACCCGTCCTGCACACGCACAAAGTCAAATCCGCCCCCGCCCCCGCCCCGCACCCGACCCTCCTCATTGTCACCCCTAATTCAGAAGCCCCTGCTGCGTAGCACAACTTCTAAGCTTCAACAGCTTATTACTTGGAAATTGACAGGAATGGCCCCGCAAGAGGCTGGTCTTAGCTGAACGTCCCTAAAATTGGTGGTATTTGAGAAATGCCCCCGGACCCGCACACTGCTCTTCAGGGGTTTTTCTGTTAGTTTAAATTGTTCATCGAAGTTTACGTGATTGTCATACTTTTGCACTTCAGAATTTCTCCACCGGATTGGTAGAGTTGATGTTATTATTACTCTACTTATAATCTGTTAAGTTTTTCATCGAAGTCTATTCAATTATCATACTTTTGCTCTTCAAGAATTTCTCCACTGGGTTAGTAGAATTGATACTATATTTATTCTACCTATATATTAAGTTGTTCATTGAAGTCTATCAAATTGACACACTTTTTCTGGGTTGTTTTAGCAAAGTGTTCAATTTCGATCAAACAACCCCAAATCTACTCAAAATGATCTCAAATTTGAAACAAAACTTTCAAATATCAACACAAACAATCTACAATTACCAAATTAGTCAAATAATACCAAATCGAAAGGACTCACTTTATCTTTTTCAACACTTTCTAAGCTCCAATAATGGAGTTTTGAGATTTTTACAGTAAATCACCAAAATTTATGTTTGCACTAAATGCTTAAGCACAAATTAACAACATTCAAAGGATTTTAAAAATAACCGATTATTAACTTCTATTTTCCACCACCAAACAAGAATTTCAAGCTTTAAAAATTGAAGACTTATGATGTTCAAGTCAAAAGCGGGAACATTTTGCTAAGACAAGTCAAAATGGGGATCATTCTGCCAAGATCAGTCCTTTTTGGGGGACACGCCGTACAAATTTTTGCTATTACTTAGAAAGACCCAATTATTTTAGCTGGCCCTGGCCCGTTTTACATTTTCCTATAATTTTCAGAAACCACTATTGATTAGTGGCTATTAACTTCCTATATCTAACCATATACATAATTACTTCCTATAGCTACTATTCAGTTGTTACGGTAGTGTATTCACATGTATTCGAGCTGTTGTATTCATGAATACAGCAGCAAAAAACATCTAAAATCAAGACAGTCCAGTTGTACGCGCATGTATTCATATGTATTTATGAATACAACAGTAAAAAGCGCCTAAATGCAGGGCAGTCCAGCTGTATGCGTATGTATTCACATATATTCGTGATGCTGTATTTATGAATACAACAATAAAAAACGCCTAAATTCAGGGCAGTCCAGCTGTACGCGCATGTATTCACATGTTTTCGCGCCATGTATTCATGAATACAACAGCAAAACGCGCCTAAAATCAGGACAGTCCAGTTGTCTAAGAGAGAGGAGAAACATAAATAGCATATTTCATGCCTTATTTCTGTAATGACCCGACTAGTCGTTTTGAGAGTTGTAGCCCCATTCCACCATTTATTGCTCATTTTGTACTTTCTATATTGTGGCTTGCCGGGATAGTCAGTTTGGGTCCGGTGAGGTTTTAGAATGAATTGAGACACTTAGTCTCAAAGATGAAAACTCAAGTTGAAAATTATTGACTGGATGTTGACTTGTGAGTAAACGACCACATAATAGAGTTTTGATGATTCTAATAGATCCGTAGGGTGCTTTTGGATTTAGGAACGTGTCCGAAAAATTATTTGGAAGTCCGTAGTTAAATTAGGCTTGAAATGACTAAAATAAAAATTTAAGCTTGGAAGTTTGACCGGAGAGTTGACTCTTTGATATCGGGGTCGGAATCCAATTCTAAAAATTTGAATAGGCCTTTTATGCCATTTATGACTTGTGTGTAAAATGTGAGGTCAATCGGACTTGATTTGATAGGTTTCGCCATCGAATGTAGAAGTTGGAATTTCTTAGTTTCATTAGGCTTGAATTGAGGTATGATTCATGTTTTTAGCATTGTTTGATGTGATTTGAGGCTTTGACAAAGTTTGTATGATGTTTTAGGACTTATTGGTCTATTTGGTTGAGGTACCAGGGGCCTCGGGTGAGTTTCGGATGGTTAACAGATCCAAATTTGGACTTAGAACAAAGCTAGAAACTTTCTGTCATCTGATGCAATCGCACATGTGGAATTTGGCTCGCAGGTGCGAGCTCGTAGAAGCGAGCGTGGGAGCGCAGAAGCGGAAAAGGGAGAGTGGAGCAGTGGCCGCAGGTGCGGAGGAAAATTCCGCATCTGCGCGATCGCAGGTGCAGACGAAGGATCGCATATGCGCTTGGGACCTTGTTTACAGAAGCGAAGGCAATCACAGAAGCGGGAGATTCACCGCAAAAGCGGAACCAAAGATGAGATAAAAATTTCGCAGAAGCGGAACCTCTGGGCAATGTACAAAAACAGAGGGTTCCGAGGTTTTGTCATTTTTGGACATTTCCAATACGGTTTTGGGGCAATATTCAAAGAGATTTCACAGGAAAACTTGAGGTAAGTCACTTGTGATCATTTTTAGTCAATAAAATTGGATTATCATTGAGTATTTCGACTAGATTACATGGTTTTAGATGAAATTAGAGGATTTGGGCCCAGGGATTTCAAAATAAGAATTTGAGATTTAGAGGTCGAGTTGATGTCGGAATTTAGTAATTTTGGTATGGTTGGACTTGTGGTTGAATGTACGTTCATATTTTATAACTTTTGTTGGGTTCCGAGACGTGAGCCCCACAAGCAATTTTTGAGTTAAATTTCGGATTTTGTTGGAACATTTGTATTTTCATATGGAATAAATTTCAATAATTTGTATTGATTGAATCAAATTAGTTATGACTAGATACGAGGCTTTCTTAGGCTAATTTGCGAGGCAAAGGCATAGAGGAGTAAAGAATTATCTGGTTCGAGGTAAGTGACTTGTCTAACCTTGTGTGGGGAAAATTCCCCTTAGGATTTGGTATTGATATGATAATTGTGATATGTTGAAAGTCGTGTACGCGAGATGATAAGTGTGTATACAGGATAAATGTGGAAAACTATGGTTTTACATTGTGTAGATCTCTGTTACACATTAATTAAATTATTTTATCTGGTTAAATTCATCATCATTGATCTATTTTTATATGTTAAATTTGCCTGATATTTTTCCTGCTAATTGCTTTACCTGTTTAGTTGAAACTTTGTTTCTTTTATTTTGTGCTCATTATGTGAAAGTTGATTTCCTAATTGAATTATTATTAATATGAAGTATTTGATGTTAAAAATTTGATATTGAGGCAAGGTGTTAGATTTGTGAAATATTACTTTTGTTGAGTTATTCACTTCCGAATATTTTGTGAGATTTTGTATTCATTGTGATTGAGTAGTGAGCTCATTATTGTGGAAATAATATTGTTGTTGATTTGTTGTGGCAAGTTGAAATATTTGGGCACTTAAGGTGTAAATTATGATATATTGTGATATTGATACGTATGCGGTGGTATAAGGTCTGAGTATTAAAATGCATGCAGTGAGATAAGGATGACTTGATACATGTGGCTAGTAGGGGAACTACTAAAAGTCACGCGGTGTGATAAGGGTGGCTAAAAGTGGAATGCTTTTTGGGGAAAAATATTTTCTTTAAAATTAAATGTGAAGTCTCCCCCGGTGATATAAAGAAATGAGATATTATGAATTTATTTATGATTTGGGACTACGAGGCGGTACCTCGGGAGTGCCCTTGTTGATATTTCTTTATGGTTTCATTTGCCTTTGGTTATTTTGTGTTTTCCTTAAAGTTGTAAATTTTTGTTTTCCTTTAGCGAGGTATTATTTACCCTTATTCTGTGTAGTTAAATTGCGACATACTACTTACTTGATTCATTCTCACTGTCATTTTGTTATTATTATATTGTTAAACTTTTCACCCTATCTTTTATTATTTCCAGTAGGGCCTGACCTGACCTCGTCACTACTCTACCAAGGTTAGGCTTGATACTTACTGGGTATCGCTGTGGTGTACTCATACTACACTTCTGCACATCTTTTTGTGTAGATCGATGTACTTTCTATCAGACCAGTCATGAGTGAACTAGCCGTACGCGGAGACTTCAAGGTACATCTGCCAGCTCCTTAGACCTCGGAGTCCCCTTCTATCCTTATTATGTTGCTTTCCTTATTCTCTTTAGACTATGATGTATAGAGACACTTAGAATAAATTCTTAGAAGCTTGTGACTTATTTCTACCGGATTTTGAGAGTTGAAATTATTTGAATTGCAGTTTCATTTATTTCAGAATTCTATTATGTTAATCCGTATTGATAGTCTTACCTAGTCTTAGAGACTAGGTGCCATCACGACATCCTACAGAGGAAATTTGGGGTCGTGAAAAGTTGGTATCAGAGCTCTAGGTTCATAGGTGTTACGAGTCTCAAGCAGGTTTAGTAGAGTATCGCGGATCGACACGAAGACATCTGTACTTATCTTCGGGATGCTATGGAACTGTTAGGAAAATGTTCATTTCTTTGATTCCTTATCGTGCGCATTTGTTCACTTCGAAATTCTAAACCATTGCCTTCCTATTCTCTCACAGATGGTGAGGACACGTACAACTGGATCCGATAATCAGACACCCACGCCTCCTGTTGGAGCCATAATAGGCCGGGGCCGGAGCAGAGGCCGAGCCAGAGGTAGAGGAAGATGACGTGGTGCAGCCATAGCACCTGAACAAGCTACTGCAGCAGAGCCACCAGTAGCTCCGGTTAGAGAGCAGGCACCGGAGACGCCTGCTACTACTCCTGCACTTCAGGAGACTCTTGCCCAGGTTTTGAGCATGTTTGGCACTCTAGCTCAGGCAGGGTTGATTCCACTTGCTCCTGCCATATCTCAGGCCGGGGGAGGAGAACAGACTCCCGCCGCCCGTACCCCAGAGTCACGGACCCAGGTTTACCATGCCCCAGATGTTATACTAGTGTAGCCAGTTTTCCTAGTCCGGCCCGAGGCTAGGGTAACAGTTTCAGAGGGGGAGCATCTCAGGCTCGAGAGGTACAAGAAGTACCACCCTCCCACTTTCAGCGGTTTTTTTTTTCAGAGGGTGCTCAGGGTTTTCTTGAGGAAAGTCACTGTATCCTCCGTATTATGGGTATTATGGATTCTAGTGGGGATTCTTTCACGACATTCCAGCTTTGAGGAGCGGCCTACTAGTGGTGGCGAGCATACGAGTTGGATAGTCTGGCTGAGGTAGCTTCACTCACTTGGACTCAGTTTTCAGATATGTTCTTGAGGGAGTATGTTCCTCAGAGTCTTAGAGATGCATGGCGCACCGAGTTTGAGCAATTGCGCCAGGGCACTATGACAATATCAGAGTATGCAGTCCGATTCAGTGATTTGTCTAGGCATGCACCAGCCATGGTTGCTACTGTCAGAGAGCGTGTTCGTCAATTTGTTGAGGGGCTCCACCCTAGTATCAGATTCAGTATGGCTCTAGAGCTGGAGATGGACATCGCATACCAATAAGTGGTGTCAATTGCGAGGAGATTGGAGGGTATGCGGATCCAGGAGAGAGAAGATAGGGAAGCTAAGAGACCCCGAGATTCTGGCACATATAACAGTTCTCGTGCCCCAGCTGCAGCCCGCCATGGTAGAGGTGATGTGGGCCATCCTATTCATTAAGCACTTCTAGTTTCCATATGTATTCCGGCTACACCCAGACCTCAGGTTCCATATTATGCACTGCCAGTGTCTACTGTACCTCGTGCATGGGGTGCTTTCAGCGGCCAGTCCAGTCGATCAAGCCCGAGCCAGTCCCAACAGCCACGTCCTCTAAGGGCTTATTTTGAGAGTGGTGACATTCGTCATATCATTAGGGATTTCCCAGACTTAGGAGGGGTGCGCCTCCACAAATATATCAGGCCCCACCTATTCCACGAGCCCTCACGCTTCTTAAGCCATGATTACTGCACGAGTTGCTACTCCACCCGCACAGCCTGTCACACATCTTTTTTCCGACACAACCAAATTACGGGGTTGAGTCTGAAGAGTTTTTTCAATTAAAGTGACGTTTTGAAAAGAGATTATTTATTATTTAGAGCCGCCACCTGGAATTGAGTTTTGGTATTCCAAGTCAAAAATATTATTACATCCAATAAACTTCATCGCAAAGAATGCCAAAAACTTAAATTCAACAGAATTCTTAGTTTATTAACTTAACAAATTCGGTCTAATTCTTTATAAAAACCTCTATGCCTTCTTTTATAAAAATTAATGCTAATCTCATAAATCTAACTACGACTAACATTACTTAAAAGTAAACACATATAGAGAGGCAAGAAATAAAGCTAACACATTAAAGGCACTCAAACATTCAACCAAAGGTGATAATACGTTAAAGCTTCAAAATCATCCGAAACATATATACAAGGCAATGAGAGCAAGGATGAACCTTTAAAAGTTGAAAATTCCTTTAAACGATGTCGTATCTACGAACCGGAGTCTCTACTAGAAACCTCATCGAAGATAACTTGAATATTCTTCGTGCCAAGTATTTGAAGTGCTTAGACGGGTACATGATCTATTTCTTTTTATAAATATGATGTGCTTTATGTAGTTTTTTCTCAGATGTTCCCCTCCAAAATAATGTAAAGAAGAGTGAAAAACAATCCCCCCTTTCGTCTGTCAAGTTCTCAATTAAGTAGTGATCGGAAACTAGTACCTTGTGAAGTGGGGGAAATCGTGTGTATGATCATGGTATTGAGGGGATATAGGGGTTGGGACGTGAGGAGTGGGATGCGAGGAGTTTTGAGAGAGAGAGGGACGTGAAAGGTGGGGTGAGGGAGTTAGGCTAGAAAATGGGGGTTATGGGATTAGAAAATTAAACATAAGATTTTGATCTCTTTGACGTTAAAGTTCATTTAAAACTCTTGAAATCTAATAGTTACAAAGTTCCTATCTAAATGCCATCTGGAGTCTTGTTCCCCCATTGACTTTATACTGAAACTGCTCTCCGATATAACACACTATTAAATATTCTCACAGGCTTGTTTCTAGATCAGGTGATGAGAAGATGGATCTTGAGACCCTATTCTCCGCATGTATTATGTCAAAGCTGGTTGCGACTGGTATTGAGATCAAACGTTCGACTTTCTTTGGGTAAGAGCTGGAATCTTAATTTTTACACATCCAATCCGTGCTTTGCAGAAAAACCTACAAGCCATCACAAATAAATAAAACGAACAAATATTTTCTGCTCCAGTTTGCACTAGGAAATTTTTGTGAGTTATTAAAAACACAATAAACTATCTTTGCCATTTCAGAATGAAAATTGAAAGAGAAATGGACTCTTTTTTGTTTTGATAATAGGGGATGTCGTACCCTGTGTTAACAAGATGGAAGGCAACCAGGGGATGTAGTACCTTGTGTTGGAAATAAAATGAGGCTTGTGGCACTCTGAGATGCTACTAGGGAATGTCGTACCCTATGTTGGCAAAACATAATGCAGCTAGGAGATGTAGTACCCTGTGTTGGAAATAAGATGAGGCTCGTGGCACTCTGAAATGCTACAAGGGAATGTCGTACCGTATGTTGACAAAAAGTAATGCAGCCAGGGGATGTAGTACCCTGTGTTAGGAATACGATGAGGCTCAAGGCACTATGGGATGCTACTAGGGAATGTCGTACCCTATATTAATAATAAAATAATGCTCGTGGAGCTCTGAGATGCTACTAGGGAATATCGTACCCTATGTTGGCAGAAAGTAATGCAGCCAAGGGGATGTAGTACCCTATGTTGGCGATAAGATGAGGCTTATGGCACTCTAAGATGTTACTAGGGAATGTCGTACCCTATGTTGGCAATAAAATGAAGTTCGTGGTGCTTTGAGAGGCTACTAGGGAATGTCGTACCCTATGTTGCATAAAATGAGTCTCGTGGCGCTCTGAGGTGCTACTACGGAATATCGTACCCTATGTTGGCAAAGAGTAATGAAGCCAGGGGATGTAGTACCACGTGTTGGCACTAATATGAGGCTCGTGACACTTTGGGATGCTACTAGGGAATATCGTATCCTATGTTGGAAGAAAGTAATGCAACCAGGGGATGTAGTACCCTGTGTCGGCAATAAGACAAGGCTCGTGGTACTCTGGGATGCTACTAGTGAATATCGTACCCTATGTTGGCAGAAAGTAATGCAGCCAGTGGATGTAGTACCCTGTGTTGAAAATAAGATGAGGCTCGTGGCGCTCTAGGATGCTATTAGGGAATGTTGTACTCTATGTTGGCAGAAAGTAATGCAGTCAGGGGATGTAGTACCTTGTATGGAAGATAGGGTATTGGTTCCCTATAATGAAAATAAAAATAAAATGATTATATGTATATTGGAAGATAATCAAGGATTTGAGAACTTCACTTGGTGGTGTTCATCTTTTCATGAACTTTTTCCTAAAATTGTTCTGTTCCTCTTCTGAACAAAGAAAGATTCATTAGTTTAAAATGGTGGTCAGTTTGTGGCCTTGATTATTGCACTCTCTTGATCTCGGCTCATCATATTTAATGATGCATCTGCAACTGGTTATTTCCTTAATAGCAACTACATTTCTGACCCCGGAGAACCTTCGGCTTTTCAAACTTTGCCATGATGGTTGGTCGCATGGGACTTAACCTTTTTTAACTTTATTTTGCCTTTATGGGCATTTCACTTTTGACTTTTTTCTTCCAAATTCTTCAATTTCGGAGCATTGGGAAACTCTTGGCTTTTCAAACTTTGCGAATGACTATTAGTCATGTAGGGCTTAACCTTTCAGCTTTATTTTGCCTTTGCTGGCGCTTCAATTTGATTTTCTTCTTTCAAAGTTTTCGATTTCAAAGCATCAGCCAATCTTGGTCAGTTAGGGTAGACTTGATGCCCTTGCTGAAGCTGGGTGCCTTTTGAATATATCAGCTCGCTTCAAACGAGAACCCTGTAAATCGATCTTGCTATCTTTTCTTTGCTTTATTTTTGGAACAGAGTTAGACCGAAATGGATTCAAAGAGAAACAAACAATGGAATAGAGAATGAATTTAAAACAAGAGGTGTCCCTTTTAGGGAACAGAAATATAGACTTATCTGGGAGTACATGCAGACTTTATTAAATATGACATTCCTTTTGGACTGGAAGGTCTGATCTATATAAACTGTTCGATTCTCAGAAACTCATCACAATGTTCGACTTGAAACCGGGAGACCTTGCTCATGATTGTGTTGATTCCATGGATGCGTGGATCCTCTTTTCGATCAACAATGCCCTTTGTGGGTTTTCACTAGCCGACCTCTCTCATTTCTCTTCTCGTCATAGCCTTATAGTGCCATTTGCGGATTTTCACTAATCAAGATTCTCATTTTTATTTTTGCTTACTCACCATCGCCGTAGAGTGCCCATGATGGTTTTCACCAATAGGACTCTCTCATTTTATTTCTCTTATTTGGTTGCATCCGACCCAAGTAGCTGTATCCTCCAATTCTTGAACATTCTCACCGAATGATCGGAAGGACTTGAAAGGATTTGGGTAAAAAGAATTTTTATTGAATTATAACTTTGGAACCTTTCGGGTTAAACCATTCCCGAACCATTGTAACATCTGCCCCAGTTTTCACTTTTGGGATTATGTGGATTTTTGTTTTGGTGTGATCGAACCTCAGAGCAAGGCTGCCTACGTATCCTTTCAGAATCAGATCGAACGCAGTTCAATTAACTTGAACTTGTTTTGATATTTATTTTTTGTTTTTCTTCTATTTTCTTTTCTTTTTATTTATTTATCATTTTTCATTTTTTTTCAATCCCTTTCTTTTCTTTTTCTTTCTCATTACATACAAGGTTCCAAAGAAGGTGGATAAGGAAAAGGTATTTGGCTCAAAGGGTTAGCAAAGTGTTAATAGTATTTGTGTAGTGAGAATGAAAGCCTTAGTCATACCAATCAGAGGGCATTAAAGGTGCGTAAAGGGTCAAATATAGTACCTTTTGACCATGTCGGCATTGACAGTTGTATCGTGAACATTTCCTTCGATGTCTCCCAAATACAGTACTCCCTTTGGAAGCACTCTGGTTACAATATATGGACCTTCCAATTCAGGGAAAATTTTCCTTTAGCTTCCTCGTGATGTGGAAGAATACTCCTCAGAACGAGTTGCCCTACTTCAAATTTCTTGGGCCACACTTTTTTGTTGTAGGCACGGGCCATTCTTTGTTGGTACAACTGCCTGTGGGAAACTCCAACCAATTACTTTTCATCAACCAAAGTCATTTGCTTCAATCGGGTCTTGACCCAATTTTCATCCTCAAACTTGGTTTCAACAATTATCCGAAGAGAGGAAATTTCAACTTCTACTGATATCACAGCTTCAGTGCCATAGCCAATCAAGTAAGGGCGGTTTTTAATTGGACTTGGTTAGGCTTCTTGTCCATTCTCTGTTTGTTTTTTTACAAGCCTTATCTTCGGTACATTCTACTTCTTGATTCATTATTTCAAGGTATGACAGCGTTTTAGGATACGTGCATGAAGTCCGCAAGCATGTCATGTTATTAAAATCTAAATTTAACAGAACTAGAAAGAAAGTAAGAAAAGTGACAAGAGTAAGAAAAGAGACATTCATAGATGATGAAATATTAATTTTATTTATTTATTTAAAAAAATAAAATATAGAAGGGTTTACATCAGAAAGTAAGACAATAGAGTAAAAACATTCGGATTACACCCTGAAATAACCTAAAATGCAGAAAAGACAGCAAGACCGGCTCCCGAGACTCCCGTCCGATAGGGAACTTTTCAAGTCTGCTGACTGCTTTTAGGTTTTTTTTCTGTCATGGCCATGGATACAATGGCTTTCAATGTCGGATCAAATTCCTCGTCATCACAAATCATTCCAACGACTGGCCCTTTGTTGTGAGTAGGAAAAAGATTGCTCATCACATTAGAGGCCTCGTCTTCCCTAAGAACTATTGTCTTGACCTCAATGAGGTCCTCCACTACTCTTTTGAGAGTCCAAAAGTGTTCAGTATCGTGTCTCACTGCTCTAGAGTGATATTCACATCTAATATCAACTCAGTGCGAAGGGCACTTGTAGTCGACCGGTTTGGGGCCACTGGCTGCAGCAGACCTAGCCTGGTTAGTTTTTGGAACAAACTTGAATATGATTAACCAATAAGGATGAACTGATTCCTTCTGGGAGTCTTTCTTGGGCGAGGATTGCATTGGAAAAATATTTTATCGGGGACTATATGGAGCTTGGTAGGGACGAGCATTTCTGAGAGGTGGAGCTCGGTTTTGTGGGTAGTTTTGTGGTCGTGCGTATGATTGTGCATTCATCACCATATAGTGTGCCGGTGACACGACATATGTAGCATCAAGATGCGGGTAATAATGTTTGGGGGCTTCTAGGTGGCATATATGATTGGTTGAATGATCTACGGCCCCCTCCGAGCTCGAAGCCATCATGGCTCCCTCTTCTCTTTTTGTCTTATTCGTCAAAACCCCCCTAACCATTCTGAACAACCTGTGATGTGGCCTTAAAGGCAACCTGACTTAGTATTCTTCCCTTCTTCAAACCATTTTCAACCATTTCTCCAATTTTAATAGCCTCAGCGAACGACTTTCCCATGCCCGACATCATAGTTTGGAAATAGTCTGACTCTTGAGCCTGTAGGAAGACCGTAACCATTTCTGCTTTGTCCATTTGAGGCTTTACCCTGGTGTCTTGCTCGCGTCATTTGACAGCATGTCCACGAAAACTTTCCGCGATTTTCTTTTTCAAATTGGACAAAGAGTTCTCTTAAAATCACTCTTGCTTTTTGTTTTGGTTTTTTTTCGCTCTTTGCTTTCTTTGTTATTTTTGTCACTCATTTCTTTTTTTTTTTCACTCGATTTATTTAATGGATATGATCGAATCCGATAGGAATTGCCTACGTATCATGATGCCGCATGAATCATATTATTACGTAGTTTAGGGAGATCATGAATGAAGCAAATAAACTAACGCTTAAAACAATCTAATCGTAAAAGCTCCTAACAAGGAAAATATTTTTGGATTTCAAATTCTTTTTTTTTATTGGAAATTTTTAAAAGAAAGACTTTTAAAGAAGAAATAAAATATTTTTTGGATTTTAAATTTTATTTTATTTTATAATTTTCGAAAGAAAAACTTCTGAAGAAGAACGAAAATATTTTTAGATTTTGAGAAGAAATTAAAAGAAAATATTTTTAAATTTTTAAAAATTAGGGGTCGGACCCGATGAAGGTTTCCTACGTATCTCACTACCGGTGAGAATCAGACCCGCGTAATTTGGTTAAAGTAAAAGAATATTTTAAAAATTGTGATTTTACATATTAGAACACTTAAAAACATTTTTTTAAAAAACAAATTGGACACTTTATGAAAACTTGGAGGAAATTTTCTCTTTCTCTCTCCTCTGTTCAATCAATCTATCCTAAAGTCGGTCAACATTTGAGTAAAGACATCCAAATAATGTTACATATAGCACCGAAAAATGAACATGTTGGTTTGAAACATTGGTACATGTCCTAGACGGGCCCGACCCCTATGCCGAGTCCCACTATGTCCAATACACATGCTGCAAATAAAGCATAGCCTACTAGGGATATCCGTTGCTTGTGGCTTGTTCTTCTAAGTTTTCAAATCCTAAAGGAGATGGTATCTAGATCTGGCTTACCCGAACGGATAACTCGAGCCGAGAAGCGTCAAACGTCACCAGTAGTAGAATAACACTGGCTAGCTAACGGCTCTCCAGCCTAAACATGTGTGATTACATCCTTCACCAGAAACTGGTAGGCTAACTAGGTTTATCTCAAGATAGAAATTTTGTGATGCTGGTAGGCAAACACAACATAACTACCTATCAGAAGACTCAAAGGGATGCGAGAGAAGATACAGTTTATATCACAGTTCAAATATATGTTAAAGCGGTAAATAAGCAACAAATAGCACATTAGGCTCCCAAACACAATAATGTCCAAAACATGATAAAATCCAAACAAAAGTCAATGTACGAAGCTTGAATTCTTATTAATTGTCTACAGCGGAGTCGCCAAAGTTGTCACACTCTTTTTCCTCACACAACCCAATTACGAGGTTGAGTTTGAAGAGTTTTTCCAATTAAAGTGACGTTTTGAAAATATATTATTTATTATTTAGAGCCGCCACTTGGAATTGAGTTTTGGTATTCCAAGTCACCTTTTATTTCAACCCCTTATCAAACGGAAGGTTTGGCTCCTTATTTATGGTCTACGAAAATAGAAGACTGAGTAAGGAATTCTGTTGACCGAGGGGAAGGTGTGAGGCACTCCTCGAGTCCCGTGGTTCTAGTACGGTCACTTTATTGACTCATGTACGGCTTAAATCAATTCTTGGCTATTCTTGTATTTTATTAGTTATGGCTTGTCTATTATCACTTCACTTAATTTATTATATTTTATTAATTATTTTGACCTAGATGCGGTATGCACCAAAGGTATTCATTTGAAATTGAATATTAAACCAAGGTACGGAATGTACACATGGTCAAAACATAATTATTTTAAATTTAAAGGTATCGAGACGCAGGAATGCGCACGTGATCCTTTTATTATTTAAGCATATCAATCCAAGGTTCTGATATTAACACATGGGCTAATATTTAGAAAAACATCTAAAGCTTTTATATTGTATTTAGAGTATTTTCCTAAAGTAATTTTAGATTATTTTAAAGTCATGAAGTATGCAATCTATTTTGGAGGAAGTGTAAAATTTGACTACTATTAACAAGTTACTAAATATAACACAACATTCTGTCTCAAAAACTAAAATTCGTTCCCACTATAGCTAAAAGAACTAACAGACAATATTAAGGAAATAAACTAATACACTAACCTAAAAGTTGTGTCAACCACCTAACTTAACTCAAAAGATTAACATGATCTTATGTGAAATAAAAGCAGGTTTTTAATGTGATTTTCAAAAATATTATTACATCCAATAAACTTCACCGCAAAGAATGCCAAAAACTTAAATCCAACAGAATTCTTAGTTCATTAACTTAACAAATTCGGTCTAATTCTTTATAAAAGCATCTATGCCTTCTTTAATTAAAATTAATGCTAATATCATAAATCTAACTACGACTAATATTACTTAAAAGTAAATATATATAGAGAGGCAAGAAATAAACCTAACACAGTAAAGACACTCAAACATTCAACCAAAGGTGACAATACGTTAAAGCTTCAAAATCATCCGAAACATGTATACAAGGCAAAGAGAGCAAGGATGAACCTTTAAAAGCTGAAAATTCCTTTAAACAATATCGTAGCTACGAACCGGAATCTCGACTAGAAACCTCATCGAAGATAACTTGAACATTCTTTGTGCCAAGTATTTGAAGTGCTTAGACATGTGTATGATCTATTTCTTTTTATAAATATGATGTGCTTTATGTAGTTTTTTCTCAGATGTTTCCCTCCAAAATAATGTAAAGAAGAGTGAAAAGATATTCTCCCCTTTCGTTTGTCAAGTTCTCAATTAAGTAGTGATCAGAAATTAGTACCTTGTGAAGTGGGGGAGATCGTGCGTATGATCATGGGATTGAGGGGATATGGGGGTTGGGACATGAGGAGTGACATCTGAGGAGTTGTGAGAGAGAGGGACGTGAACGGTGGGGTGAGGGAGTTATGCTAGAAAATGGGGGTTATGGGATTAAAACATTAAACATCAGATTTTGATCTCTTTGACGTTAATGTTCATTTAAATTTATTCTTTTGAAAGATAAATTAAATTATAAAGATAAGAAGATTAACCAACATTTCTTATAAATAGGAAAACTAAATATTTACATGTACTTTAAATGATACTAAGAAAGATTCTATAGCTTACTTATCAAAAAAATTAATTAAAAGAAACTAAATATTTTTTTGTAAATTTTCTTTTCTCTTGTAAATAGAAATAAAACTTATACTCAAAGAATGTGAATATTTTTGTCATTCTTTTAATTAATTTTTTTTCTTTCTTCAAATAAGACATATTAAGAGTAAGATAAAAGTTTAAAATATCAAGATTAGACCTAAAAGAAATATTTACACGAAAATAGTATAAAATTCGGGTGTGGTCAAAAGTTAGTTGTTCACACAGCCAGCTAGAGGTGGAGGTCGGACAAGTAGAGGTCGCCCTAGAGGGTAAGGTCAGGCCAGATATAACGCCCTTCCTGCTAGGATGGAGGCAGTTGCATCCGATTCGGTTATCACAGGTATTGTTCCGGTCTTACATAGGGATGCATCAGTCTTGTTTGATCGAGGATCCACTTGTTCTTATGTGTCATCTTATTTTGCCCCATATTTGGGTGTATTCCGTGATTCTTTGAGTGCTTCTGTTTATGTATCTACACCCGTGGGTGATTCTATTATTGTTGACCGCGTGTATCGGTCGTGTTTCATTGTTATCAGTGATTTTGAGACTAGAGCTAATTATTATTGCTCAGTATGATAGATTTCGATATTATTTTAGGTATGGACTGGTTGTCGCCCTATCACGCTATCCTTTATTGTTTCGCCAAGACAATGACGTTGGCTATGCCAGGTCTACCACGGCTAGAGTGGAGAGGCACCTTAGATTATGTTCCTAGCAAGGTTGTTTCATTTCTTAAGACTCAACGAATGGTTGGGAAGGGGTGTGATGCGTATCTGGCCTATGTGAGAGATGCTAGTGTTGATACTCCTAGTGTCGAGTCAGTTCCGGTAGTGAGGGAGTATTTAGATGTATTCCCGGTGGATCTTCTGGGCATGCCCCCCAACAGGAATTTTAACTTTGGCATTGATTTGTTACCGGGCACTCAGCTCATTTCTATTCCACTATATCGTATGGCCCCAGCAGAATTGAAAGAATTAAAAGAGCAGTTACAGGAGCTGCTTGATAAGGGTTTTGTTCGGCCTAGTGTATTGCCTTGGGGGTGCTCCTGTCTTATTTGTGAAGAAGAAGGATGGTTCTATGCGGATGTGTATTGATTACCGCCATTTTAACAAGGTTACGGTGAAGAACAAGTATCCATTGCCATATATTGATGACCTATTTGATCAGCTTCAGGGTGCCAGGGTGTTCTCTAAAATTGACTTGCGTTTAGGCTATCACTAACTGACGATTCAGGAGCCAGATATCCCGAAGACTTCTTTCAGGACTTGGTATGGTCATTATGAGTTCCTTGTGATGTCTTTTGGACTGACCAATGCCCCAACAATATTAATACATTTAATGAACAATGTATTTCATCCCTATCTTGACTCATTCATCATTGTGTTTATTGACGACATTCCGGTGTACTCCCGGAGTTGGAAAGATCATGAGCAACACCTGAGGACTGTGCTTCAGACTTTGAGAGAACAAAAGTTATATGCAAAATTTTTGGGTCATATAGTTTTGTGCGAGGGGATCAAGGTAGATCCGAAGAATATTGAAGCAGTGTGGAGTTGGTCCAGACCGTCCTCAGCTACGAAGATACAGAGTGTTTCTTGGTTTGGCGGGGTATTATCGCCGATTCGTAGAGGGTTTCTCTTCTATTGCTGCACATATAACCAAATTGATCCAGAAGGGTGCTCCATTTAGGTGGACCAAGGAATGTGAGGAGAGCTTTCAAAATCTCAAGACAACTTTGACTACAACCCCATTATTGGTATTGCCTACAGGTTCTGGGTATTATACTATGTATTGTGATGCGTCGCGCATTGGTCTCGATGCAGTATTGACGCATGACGGTAGGGTGGTTGCCTATACGTCCAGACAGTTAAAGGTACATGGGAAGAATTATCCGGTCCACGACCCTGAGTTAGCAGCTATTGTTCATGCCTTGAAAATTTGGCGACATTATTTGTATGGAGTCCATTGTGAGGTTTATACCGATCACCGGAGTCTACAACATTTGTTTAAATAGAAGGATCTTAATTTGCGGCCAAGGAGGTGGTTGGAGTTGCTTAAGGATTATGATATCACCATTCTCTATCACCTAGGGAAGGCCTATGTAGTGGCTAATGCCTTGAGTCGTAAGGCGGAGAGTTTGGGAAGCTTAGCAAATTTACCGGTAGCAGAGAGGCCTTTAGCCTTGGATGTTCAGTCCTTGGCCAACCAGTTTGTTAGATTGGATGTTTCCGAGCCGAGATGAGTTTTGGCTTGTGTGGTTTCTCAGTCTACTCTTTATGATCGTATCAGAGAGTGTCACTATGATGACCCCCATCTGGTTGTCCTTAAGGACACAGTTCAGCACGATGATGCCAAGGAAGTCACTATTGGAGATGACGGTGTATTACAGATGCAGGGCAAGATATGTGTACCCAATGTAGATGGCTTGCGCGAGTTGATTCGCGGTACTCCATTCATCTGGGTACTACAAAGATCTATCAGGACTTGAGACAATACTATTGGTGGAGGCGGATGAAGAAAGACATAGTGGAATATGAAGCTCGGTGCCTAAATTTTCAAAAGGTCAAGTATGAGCATCAATGACTAGGTGGATTGCTTCAGAAGTTAGAGATTCAAGAATGGAAATGGGAGCGGATCACTATGAATTTTGTTGTTGGACTCCCACGGACTTAGAGGAAGTTTGATGCAGTTTGGGTGATTGTGGATAGATTGACCAAGTCAGCTCATTTCATTCATGTGATTACTACTTACTCTTCGGAGCAGCTGGCTCAGGTTTACATTTGCGAGATTGTCAGGCTTCATGGCGTACCAGTATCTATCATCTCTAACCGGGGTACATAGTTTACATCACGGTTCTGGAGAGCCGTACAGCATGAGTTAGGTACTCGGGTAGAGTTAAGTACAACATTTCACCCTCAAACGGACGTACAGTCCGAGCGCACTATTCAAATATTTCAAGATATGCTTCGTGTGTGTGTGATGGATTTTGGGGGGTGCTTGGGATTAGTTCTTGCCACTTGCTGAGTTTGCTTACAACAATTGCTACCAGTCAAGCATTCAGATGGCTCCGTATGAGGCCTTATATGGGAGGCGATGGCGGTCTCCAGTGGGTTGGTTCGAGCCGGGCGAGGCTAGACTATTGGGTACAAATTTGGTTCAGGATGCTTTGGAAAATGATAAATTGATTCAGGATCGACTTTATACAGCCCAATCTAGATAGAAGAGTTATGCAGATCGGAAGGTTCATGATGTTGCATTCATGGTTGGTGAGCGGGTCTTGCTTCGGGTTTCTCCTATGAAGGGTGTTATGAGATTCGGGAAGAAGGGCGAGTTGAGCCCTAGGTATATTGGGCCTTTTGAGATACTTGAAAGGATTGGAGATGTGGCTTACAGACTTACACTACCACCTAGTCTCACTGCAGTTCATCTAGTGTTCTATGTTTCCATGATCCGGAAGTATCACAGTGATCCATCTCATGTGTTAGACTTCATCTTAGTCCGGTTGGACAAGGAACTATCTTATGTTGAGGAACCAATGGCCATTTTGGATAGACAAGTTAGAAAGTTGAGATCGAAGCGCATTGCTTCAGTAAACGTACAGTGGAGGGCTCATCCGGTCGAGGAGGCGACTTGGGAGACCGAGCATGATATACGTAGCTGGTATCCTCATCTTTTCACCACTCTAGGTATAATTCTAAACCTATTCGAGGATGAACGTTTGTTTAAGAGGGGAGGATGTAACGACCCGGCTAATCATTTTGAGAGTTGTAGCCCCGTTCCCCCATTTACTACTCATTTTGTCACAACCCAAACCGATGGGCCGTGACGAGTGCCCGAGTTCTACCTATCAAACACCCCTAAGCATTTGTCTAATATATAAACATGAAATAAGTGTAGGTCATGCATAACATCTGGAGATAAACTAATAATTCATACGAACAACCTACGTGGAAAAACATGCCCAAAAGATATATATATATATATATATATATATATATATATATATATATATATATATACGGCATACGGTAGGGCGAGTCGACAAGGCCATATACTATCTAACTATACATGACTGTCTACAGACCTCTATTAGAGTGTACAACTATATAAAGGCCGGGACTGGGCCCCATCGTACCCATATATGTATTCAAACACATCGTACCAATACTCAAAGTAGCTTCGGATCAAATGGAGTACACCAACTCTCGTTGATCAAGGATCTTAAGAAGGGGAACCATCAGCCTGTCTACCTGCACCTGCGGGCCTGAAACACAGCATCCCCAGGCAAGAGGGACGTCAGTACGAATAATGTACTGAGTATGTAAGACATGAAAATCAGTACATAAAAGACATAGATAAAACATGGAGTAAAGAATTCCACCTGTGAGTCTAAATAACTTTGTGAATCTTGAAACATTTATAATGTCATGCACGTGCTTGTAGATGTCGTATCATGCATAGGTATAGTTATTTAGCCTCTGAGGGCATCCCATCATATCATCTCGGCCACTGTGGGCAAATCATCAACATATACCAGCTGATCAGGTGGTGGTGCATATATAACGCCGTAACCTTTTCCCATAACTCATATACATATATTATACGGGTATATAACGCCATCTGGTCATGGGTCAATGTACATGTATAAATGAATGAACTGCATAAGAAATACATTAATAAGATTTCTCAGAATGTAATAAGATCAATATTCCCTTTTGGATAAACTTTATCAACTACATATTTTTCTGAGACCCATGAACATAATATATAATAATAATTCATATGGGGAATCAAGAACATAAGCATCTCTAGTATTTTTATGAATAGAGTCATTTATGAAAGTTGTGCATTTACGCATTTCGTTTGTATCGTATGGATCATATCAAAAGGAAATAAGGGAAGGGATAGCCTTAACATACCTCAAGTAACAAAGAAATACGTGTACAACTTAGATGGCGGTAGTATATTACGTATCGCAAATGATAACTCGATTCTAAAATAAAACGGGCAGCATTTTCCCTAATTTTACTGCTCCCTCAAGTCTACTATAGGAGAGATACAAACATAATACAATCAGCAACTCAAAACCAACCTAATTACAATTTGGGACCTTCAATATAACAAAAACCCCAAATATACCATAATACACCCAATCAAGAAGTTATCAATTAGCCTGTAACTACAACGACGAGCGACCAACCTACTACCTACCACATGTGACGTTTCTACACACCCTTTTATCCTTCCAAAGTCCATAAATCATCAGCAGAATAAACATCCCAAAAGCAACACGAAACAACCCACAAAATAGTCCACTACAAGTCAAATTTCTCGAACTCACAGCTTCCGATCACCGTCCCGTGAGGTCTAACTATTAAAAAAAGAATTTATCAACCTTTATTGATATTTTAAAGCTGAAATACAGAAATTAGGAATTTTATTAACTATTAAATACATTCTAAAATTCAAACTACAAAGAAAAAGAGAGGCGATATAGCGATACTTACGTCGTAGGGATCGTTCTGATGTTATCGCTTCTCGATTTCGTACACGGGATGTTATTATTCTTTGAAATACTATTAGAGAGCTCAAGGACAGGGTTTATGGTGTTCTATGGTCGGTTTCTATGTAAAAATGAAGAGAGAGACGAGTTAAGACATATATATCAACTTTTGAAAAGTCAAAGAGGTGCTAGCTTGGCACCCTCTCATTCGCCCATTTTCTGACACTTATATCTTTTTATCCGGATGTCGTATGAATGAACGATTAAGAGCTTTGGAAATTACATTCCAAGACCTTCAATTTGGTATATAATATGTACCAAAAATACCTCATATAGCACACAAAATATATTTTTCAAAAAGCTCTACTACACGACAAAGCCTTAGTCAGTTTTTCTGCAACTTTAATCCGATTTTCCCAAACTTTATATATTTTATCCAAACATCATATATAGTCATATTATAACTTTAAACTCATTTAAACCATGATTAACAAGTCTCATATTCATTATACGGTACTTTGGGACGCACATGGTATAACAATCTTCCCCCCTTAGAAATATTCGTCCTCGAATGTTAAACTCCCAAGGATTTATAGAAATTTTGGAAGAGTCTCCCCTGAAATGGTACATCTACCAACCTGTCAGACAGAAAAACCAACAATACAAAGCCACACCGGGCCACCATCATCAATAACACCAATGGTCTCACACGACGAGTGACAATAACTAACATAAGAATCAAATACCATATACGTACCTAAGGTTGTGATGTCTCAGTCCGATCGTCCTCCGGAAGAGGAAACAAGTGAGAATACCTAGACTTCATGTCTTCTTTATCTTCCAAAGTCATCTCCTCTACATTATTGTTCCTCCAAAGTACTTTAACCGAAGATACATCTTTAGTTCTCAATCTCCGAACTTGTTTATCTAGTATAGCAATGGGAGATTCCTCATATGATAGTTGCTCTATGACCTGAACATCATCAACTGTAATGACCGTAGAAGGATCTCCAATACACTTGCGGAGCATAGACACATGAAAAACTGGATGTACTAACTTCAAGTTGGAAGGCAAGTCTAACTCATATGCTACCTGGCGTACTCGGCGTATGAACTTATAAGGTCCAATGTACCGAGGGCTAAGCTTTCCTTTCTTACCAAATCTCATAACGCCTTTCATCGGTGATACCTTTAGGAATACCCAATCATCTACCTGAAACTCCAAGTCTCGTCGTCGATTATCTGCATATGACTTCTGACGACTCTAAGCTGCTAATAGACTTTCTCGTATAAGCTTAATCTTCTCAACTGCCAGTTGTACCAACTCTGGTCCTACTAACTTAGTCTCCCCAACCTCGAACCATCTGATAGGTGACCTACACTTCTGCCCGTAAAGAGCTTTGTATGGAGCCATCTGAATGCTGGAATGATAACTATTATTATATGCGAACTCAATAAGTGGAATATGATCATCCCAGCTACCCCTGAAGTCCATCACACAAGCCCATAGCATATCCTCCAATGTCTGAATAGTACGCTCAGCCTGATCATCTGTCTGGGGATGAAATATTGTACTAAGACTTACATGAGTCCCCAATCATTTTTCGAAGAACCTCCAGAAATTAGTGGTAAACTGAGCATCTCTATATGAGATAATATATACAGGGATACCATGATGTCGTACTATCTCCTTAATGTAAATCCTTGCATAATCCTCTGCTGAATACGTAGTCCTGATAGGCAAAAAATGGGTTGATTTTGTAAGTCTATCAATAATAACCCATATAGAATCGAACTTACACTGGGTACGAGGTAAGCCTATGATAAAATCCATGTTAATCACTTCCTATTTCCAAGTCGAAATCTCTATAGCCTGCAATAATCCACCAGGTTTCTGATGCTTAATCTTAATCTGCTGACAATTAGGGCACTGAGCAACAAACTCTGCTATATCCTTCTTCATTCCGTCCCACCAGTATATTCCCCTGATATCATGATACATCTTCATCCCTCCTGGATGAATGGAATAACAAGAATAGTGAGTTTCTCCCATAACCTGCTGGCGTAACCCTGCCACATTAGGAATACATAATCGACCTCGATATCTGAGGACTCCATCTCCTGTAATCTCCAATGGTGTCTTCTCCTTTTGAAGGGTTGTATCTCTGTAGTGAGCTAGCACAAGATCTTCATACTAGCGTTCCTTCACTTCAGTTACTAGAGAGGATGTTGTCGTGTCCTGAATCGTAACTCCAGTACCACCTGAATCTAGTAATCGAACTCCAAGATTGGCTAGCTGATGAATCTCACGAGCTATCTCACTCTTTCTCTGGCTGTAAATATGATAAGCTACCCATATATCTACGACTGAGGGCGTCGGCTACTACATTCGCCTTTCCTGGATGGTATAAAATATCAACATCATAGTCTTTCAGTATCTCCAACCATTGCCTCTAACGTAAATTCAATTCCTTTTGCTTGAATATATACTAAAGGCTCTTATGGTCTCTATAGATATCAACATGAATTCCATACAAATAGTGTCTCTACATCTTTAGTGCATGAATCACCGCAGCTAACTCTAAATCGTGGGTCGGGTAATTCTTCTCGTGGTTTCTTAGTTGTCTAGAAGCGTAAGCGACAACCTTACCATGGTGCATCAATACACAACCCAATCCAACGCTTGAAGCATCACAATAGATAGCATAACCATCGATTCCTTTTGGAAGTATCAGAACTAGTGCTGACGTCAATCTGTCCTTCAATGCTTGGAAACTCTGCTCACAAGCATCAGTCCACTAAAACTTAGTTGTCTTCTGAGTCAACTTTGTCAATGGTGCTGAAAGGGAAGAAAACCCCTCTACAAATTTCCTGTAATAACCTGCCAAACCTAGGAAGCTACGAACCTCTGTCGATGTCGTGGGTCTAGGACAAGTCTTCATTGCCTCAATCTTCTGTATATCGACCCGGATACCCTCACCCGAAATAATATGACCAAGGAAGGCTACAGAATTCAACCAGAATTCACATTTAGAGAATTTTGCATACAACTTCCTTTTTTGTAGATCTCTGAGCGATCTGCATGCTCAGCCTCTGAACGAGAATAAACCAAAATATCATCTATAAATACAATAACGAACAGATCTAGAAAGGGTATGAACACACAGTTCATCAAGTCCATAAATACTGTCGGGGCATTAGTCAAACCGAACGACATAACACGAAACTCAAAGTGCCTGTATTTGGTCCCGAATGCTGTCTTTGGAATATCCTTCTCTCTAACCCTTACCTGATGGTACCCTAATCTCAAGTCTATCTTCGAGAAACACCTCGCACCCTGCAACTGATTAAATAAATCATCAATCCTCGGGAGAGGGTACTTATTCTTGATCGTCATCTTATTCAACTGTCTGTAATCAATACACATCCATAAGGAACCATCTTTCTTTCTCACAAATAACACAGGTGCTCCCCATAGTGATGCACTGGGTCCCATAAAGCCTTTTTCAAGCAAATCCCTCAGTTGTTCTTTCAAGCCTCTCACCTCTGCAGGTGCCATTCTATAAGGAGGAATAGATATCGGCTGAGTATCTGGTAATGTGTCAATAGAAAACTTAATCTCCTGCTCTGGCGGAAGGCCTGGAAGCTCATTGGGAATAACATCGGGAAACTCATTAATCACCGGGATAGATTGAAGGGTCAGTGACTCTGCTTTCATATCCTATACCCAAACTAAGTGATAAATATATCCCTTTCTGATCATCTTCCTTGCCTTGAGATATGAAATAAATCTACCTCTCGACGATGCAGTATTACCTTTCCACTCTAGAACTGGCTCCCCTGGAAACTGGAACCGAACCATATTTAATCTACAATCAACGTTATCATAACAAGAAGCCAACCAATTCATACCCATTATAACATCAAATTCTACCATATCTAGCTCAATCAGGTCTGCTACTGTAGAGCGACTAAGAACTACTACTATACAATCTCTATACACCCGTCTAGCTATCATTGGATCCCCAACAAGTTTAGGTACCTCAAAAGGTTTAATCAACTTAGGTTATATCCCATACTTGCTAGCAACCAATGGAGTGACATACGATAAGGTGGAACCTAGATCAATAAATGCATATACATCATATGAGGAGACTGATAATATACCTGTAACAACATCAGGTGATGAATCCTGATCCTGTCGACGCGCTAAGGCATAGATACAGTTCTGAGAACCGATCGAGCTAGATGATCCACTTCTGCCTCTACCACGACTAGCTGGTGCCTGTGAACCTTGCCTGGGGTGGGGGGTGTACTGATGATGACAAACTAGCTACAGATCTCGCTGGCTGAAATATACCTGTACCACCTCTCGTCGGACAATCTCTCATAACGTGGCCTGGATAACCACAAGTATAACAAACACCCAGCCCTACAAGATACCGCCCGACATGCTGCTTACCACACTGAGCACATCGTGGCAAGGGTGGCCTCATCTGACTTGACTCACCCCTATATTGAGAACTAGAGGCCCTGAATATGTGGAACGATCAAATCTCCTACCGGGAAACTGAGGGGGTGCACTAGCCGATGTCTGGGTTGGATACCTCGGGTACTGCTGTCTCTGACCACCTCGAAACTCACCAGAAGGACATGAATAACTCGCTTTCTTACTCTGGCCCCTATCATGCTCACGATCGGCCCTCTACTTCTTCTTATGATCCTCTACACCCCGAGTGTATGCCTGAATACGAGAAATATCAATGCCTGGATGAAGTGAGACCGATATACAGTCATTGAACAGGTGCGGCTCCAACCCCATCATAAACCGGTGAACCCGATCCTCCATCTTAGCTACAAAAGTGGGAGCATACCTAGCCAAAGAATCAAACTGAAGGTTGTACTCCCGAACACTCATATTACCCTGTCGAAGGGTCAAGAACCTATTAACTCTGGCCCATCTAAGCTTTGGTGGTAAATAATTATGAAGAAAAGCCTCTGTAAACTCCTGCCATACTGCTCGAAGAGCATCCTCACCTCTGGACAACTCCCAAGACTCGTACCAATTAATTGCAACATCCCGAAGTCTATAGGAAGCTAGATCAACTGACTCAGTCGTAGTGGCCTCCATTACACTCAAAGTCCTCTACATCCTATCGATAAATACCTAAGGGTCCTCATTTGGATCTGTTCCAGTGAATATTTGAGTCCAAATTAATGAAATCACGAACCATCGCACTAATGGCCCTATCTGCATGACCAATACCTACCTCCTGACGCCGAGCCTATGCAGCCAATAATTGAGTCAATAGCTGAATATCATCTCTCATCTCCTGACCCGATGTATCTAGCTGAGGAGCTGGGGTACTGGATTGTGTGCTGGAGCTGGTGCTCATCGGATCTCCTCTGGAGAGGGCAGGGTATGTGAAGTCTGAGATGGAGTCTCACTATGCGACTCTCCCCGAGACCTGATTACTCGTGGCGCTCTACTTGTAGTCTCATCATCCACGGACTTGCCCTTCTGGGTGGCTGTAGCCTTCTTGGGCATCGCTGAAAACATAACATATCGTTAGGAAAATGAATTATTATATCACACGATCTAAGATAATAAAGAAAAGTAACCATCCTAAATATCATGTAGCCTCATGTCTATAAGTGTGGTGCACAACACACCCATAAATAAGACTCTACTAGACATGCTCTATAGACAACACTAGGACAGAACTGCTCTGATACCACTTTTGTCACGACCCAAACCGATGGGACGTGACTAGTGCTCGATTTCTACCTATCAAACACCCCTAAGCATTCGTCTAAGATATAAACATAAAATAAGTGTAGGTGATACATAACATCTAGAAATAAACTACTAATTCATATGAACAACATACGTGGGAAAACATGCCCAAAAGATATATATACGGAATACGGTAGGGCGAGTTCTACCTATCTAACACCCCTAAGCATTCGTCTAAGATATAAACATGAAATAAGTGTAGGTCATGCATAACATCTGAAAATAAACTACTAATTCATATGAACAACATACGTGGAAAAACATGCCTAAAAGACATATATATATACGGAATACGGTAGGGCGAGCCGACAAGGCCACATACTATCTGACTATACATGACTGTCTACAGACCTCTATTAGAGTGTACAACTGTATAAAGGACAGGACTGGACCCCATCGTACCCATATATGTATGCAAACACATCGTACCAAAACTCAAAGTAGCTCTGGATCAAATGGAGTACACCAACTCTCGTTGATCAAGGATCCTAAGAAGGGGGACCGTCAACCTGTCTACCTGCACCCGCGGGCATGAAACGCAACGTCCCCAGGCAAAAGGGATGTCAGTACGAATAATGTACTGAGTATGTAAGGCATGAAAATCAGTACATAAAAGACATAGATAAAACACGGAGTAAAGAATTCCACATGTGAGTCTAAATAACTTTGTGAATCCTGAAACATTTATAATATCATGCGCATGCTTGTAGATGTCGTATCATGCATAGGTATATATGTACATAACATCATCATGTCTCTGAGGGCATCCTATCATATCATCTCGGCCACTGTGGGCAAATCATCAACATATACCAGCTGATCAGGTGGTGGTGCGTATATAACGCCGTAACCTTTTCCCATATCCCATATATATATAATATACGTGTATATAACGCCATCTGATCATGGGTAAATAAAATGCATAAGAAATACGTTAATAAGATTTCTTGGAATGTTATAAGATCAATATGCCCTTCGGATAAACTTTATCAACTACGTATTTTTCTGAGACCCATGAACAAAAGATATAATAATAATTTACATGGGGAATCAAGAACATAAGAATCTCTAGTATTTCTATTAATATAATCATTTATGAAAGTTGTGCGTTTACTCGTTTCGTTTGTATCGTATGGATCATGACAAAAGGAAAGAAGGGATAGCCTTAACATACCTCAAGTCGTCAATTCAACTCAACAACAAGCTTATGACAACTAGCACGCCAACCCTATAACAATGAAATACATGTACAACTTAGATGGCGGTAGTATATTACGTATCTCAAACGATAACTCGATTCTAAAATAAAACGGGCAGCATTTCCCCTGATTTTACTGCTCCCTCAAGCCTACTATAGGCGAGATACAAACATAATACAATCAACAACTCAAAACCAACCTAATTAAAATTTGGGACATTCAATACAACCAAAACCCCAAATATACCATAATACACCCAATCAACAAGTTATCAATTAGCCTGTAACTACAACGACGAGTGACCAACCTACTACCCTACCACATGTGGCATTTCTCCACACCCTTTTATCCTTCCAAACTCTATAAATCAGCATCACAATAGACAGCCCAAAAGCAACACAAAACAACCTACAAAACAGTCCACTACAAGTCAAATAACTCGAACTCACGGCTTCCGATCACCGTCCCGTGAGGTCTAACTATTATAAAACGTATTTATCAACCTTTCTTGATATTTTAAAGATTAAATAAAGAAATTAGGAATTTTATTAACTATTAAATACATTCCAAAACTCAAACTACAAAGAAAAAGAGAGGCGATATAGCGATACTTACGTCGTAAGGATCGTTCTGATGTTATCGCTTCTCGATTTCGTACAAGGGATGTTAGTATTCTTTGAAACACTATTAGAGAGCTCAAGGACAGGGTTTATGGTGTTCTATGTAAAAATGAAGAGAGAGGCGAGTTAAGACATATATATCAACTTTTGAAAAGTCAAAGAGGTGCTAGCTTGGCACCCTCTCATTCGCCCATCTTCCGACGCTTATATCTTTTTATCCGGATGTCGTATGAATGAACTGATGCAATCACACCTGCGTAATTTGGCTCGTAGGTGCGAGCTCACAGAAGCGAGTGTGGGAGCGTAGAAAAGTAAAAGGGAGACTGGAGCAGTAGCCGCAGGTGCAGAGGAAAATTCCGCATATGCGCGACCGCAGATGCGGACGAAGGATCATAGGTGCATTTGGGACTACAGAAGCGGACGCTTCATCGCAGAAGCGAGTCTGCAGAAGCAAAGGCTATCGCAGAAGCGGGAGATTCCCTGCAAAAGCGGAACTGCAGGTGCGGTTAAAAATTTCACAGAAGCGGAACCTCTGGGCAGTGTACAAAAACAGAGGGTTCCGAGTTGTTGTCATTTTTGGACATTTCCAACACGATTTTGGGGCAATTTTCAGAGAGAAGTTATGGAAAAACTTGAGGTAAGTCACTTGTGATCATTTTTAGTCAATAATATTTGATTATCATTGAGTATTTCGACTAGATTACATATTTTTGAGGTGAAATTAGCGGGTTTGGGCTTAGTGATTTCAAAATATAAATTTGAGATTTGCAGGTCGAGTTGATGTCGGAATTTAGTAATTTTGATATGGTTGGACTCGTGGTTGAATGTGCGGTCATATTTTATAACCTTTGTTGGGTTCCGAGACGTGGGCCCAACGAGCGATTTTTGAGTTAAATTTCGAATTTTGTTGGAACATTTGTATTTTCATAAGGAATAAATTCCAATAATTTGTATTGATTGAATCGAATTAATTATGACTAGATACGAGGCTTTCAGAGGCTAATTCGCGAGGCAAAGGCATAGAGGAGTAAAGAATTACCCGGTTCGAGGTTAGTGACTTGTCTAACCTTGTGTGGGGAAATTTTCCTTAGGATTTGGTATTGATATGATAATTGTGATGTGTTAAAAGTTGTGTACGCGAGGTGACGAGTGTGTACACGAGCTAAATATAGAAAACTATGGTGTTACATTGTGTAGATCTCTGTTACACATTAATTAAATTATTTTATCTGGTTAAATTCATCATCATTGATCTATTTTTATATGTTAAATTTGCCTGATATTTTTCCTGCTAATTGCTTTACCTGTTTAGTTGAAACTTTATTTCTTTTATTCTGTACTCATTATTTGAAAGTTGAATTTCCTAATTGAATTATTATTAATATGAAGTATTTGACACAAAAAATTTAGTATTGAGGTAGGGTGTTAAATTTGTGAAATATTATTTTTGTTGAGTTATTCACTTCCGAATATTTTGTGAGATTTTGTATTCATTGTGATTGAGACGTGAGCTCCTTATTATGGAAATAATGTTGTTGTTGATTTATTTTGGCAAGTTGAATTATTTGAGCACTTGAGGTGCAAATTGTGATATATTGTGATATTGATACGCATGCGGTGGTATAAGGTCTAGGTGTTGAAACGCATGCGGTGAGATAAGGGTGGCTTGATACGCGTGGCTAGTAGGGGAACTACTAGAAGTCACGCGGTGTGATAAGGGTAGCTAAAATGCAGGATGCTATTTCGGAAAAAATATTTCTTTAAAATTAAATGTGAAGACTCCCGCGGTGATATAAGAAAATGAGATATTGTGAATTTATTTATGATTTGAGACTATAAGGCGGTACCTCGGGAGTGCCCTTGTTGATATTTCTTTATGGCTGCATTTGCCTTAGGTTATTTTGTGGTTTCCTAAAAGTTGTAAATTTCTGTTTTCCTTTCACGAGGTATTATTTGCCCTTATTCTCTGTAGTTAAATTGGGACATAGTACTTACTTGATTCATTTCTATTGTCATTTTATTATTATTATTATATTGTTAAACTTTTCACCCTGTCTTTTATTATTTTCAGTAGGGCCTGACCTGACCTTTTCACTACTCTATCGATGTTAGGCTTGGCACTTACTAGGTACCGCTGTGGTGTACTCATACTACACTTCTGCATATCTTTTTGTGCAGATCCAGGTACTTCCTATCAGACCAGGCATAAATGAACTAGCCGTACGCGGAGACTTCAAGGTACATCTGCCAGCGTCCGTAGACCTCGGAGTCTCCTTCTATACTTATTATGTTGTTTTCCTTGTTCTCTTTAGACTATGATGTATAGAGACACGTAGAATAAATTCTTAGAAGTTTATGACTTATTTCTACCAGGTTTTGGGAGTTGAAATTATTTGAATTGCAGTTTCATTTATTTCAGATTTCTATTATGTTATTCCGCATTGATAGACTTACATAGTCTTAACGAGTAGGTGCCATCACGACATCCTACAGAGGGAATTTGGGGTCGTGGCAATTTCATGCCTCAATGGTAGTATATACCATAAAATACTTATTTTGCTATAAAATATAAAAGGTAGCTATAGAAAATAATATTTTAAAATGATTTTGGTTTATAATAAATAGGGTGTATACCTTTGCTATTGGAGGTAAAATTTCCTATTTTTTTCTTTTGGTAATATCGTAAAACATATAAACAGGATATTTATTTTAGGTTAGCTAGCTTTAATTTTTATCTGCAATAGAGATTCTCTTAAGTTCTCTCTCCTTTCTATCTATTTTTTCATTTTTTAATAAAATCCTTCTTGAATCTTCTTAGATTTCCAAGGTTTCAGAGCATAAATCGATATAAATCAACTCATAGTGTCAACTGAACACTGTAAACTTTTTCACTTTTATAGCATTTGTGTAGCAGTATAAAAACAATTATTGTCACATAACTAATTCAGTGCATAGACATGGTTTGTGGAATTGTTGTATTAAACTAAATACTCGCATAACTTAAGGCACTCTTAAAGTAAATATATTACTTCAGCACATAAACATTTCAACGTATATTCACTGTATAACGGTACCTAGAATAACTATAATAAAATACCTACATTATTATTTAGCGTATAGACAATCCGTGTATAAATATATAAATTTTGCGTAGCAAGTACATGACCAAACTGAACTGTCCTATGTGAAGTTCAATACATCAAATATTCACATCTTGCTTGATTTTCGATAAATATCTTAAATACTTTTTTCTTTATCTTTTGCTACTATATACGAGGAGTATATCTATTTTTATACACTATCAGTTGCTACCGCTACTTTAGAGTTTTTCCTAAAGAAAAAATTGAGTAATTTTTATTGGTGGTCATTCAATCTTATATTCATTAGCAAAAGTCATATTTTTTGTTACGTCAAAATCATTCAACTTTGTGATCATTACTCAAAAGTCACTTTTCTTTCATTTGTTACACAAAAATCATTTTACTTTTCTCTATTTATCACAAAAGTCACATTGACCAGATTTTATAATACTTTTACTTGAAAAGTCTATAATACCCTTGACATTATAAATCCTCTCATTTATGTAACATCTTCTATATACTATATAATATATAATATATTTTTACCTCGGTATTTTACTTATAATTAAAATAACTTTATATTATTTTATTTATTATTTTATAATATATATTCTGTGGCACTCAATTTATTTAATCATATTCAAATATGAACATATTTTTAAATATAAAAACAATAAAAATATTTATATTTTAATATTTATTTGAAATTATAAAAATAGATTTTTTTTAACAAATGATAGTGTTTTATAGTTAATAAGAATTTTAGAAAAAGTTTCAAAGTATATTTGTGTTTAATAAGTTTTTACAAGCTTTATCTGTTAATATTATTTATTTGAAAGCATTAATCCGATGTTTCATTGTGCTAAATGTAAGTATTTTATTTATTGGATTAATGGGTATGACTTGGCAATAAATCAGTGAGCTTTGATTTTATAATTTTCATTAAAAATATTTTATTAAGCATGGTTAAGAACATGGACTTGAGATTTGTTCACGGTAATATTACCGATAAATTTAATAATGCTACTTATATATCTTGAAAATTAATGTTAAAAAATTAAATGTACGAATATATTACAAAATAATAAATAAAATAATATTAAGTTATTTTAATTATAAGTAAAATACTTGGGTAAAAGTATATTATATAGCATATAATTTAGAAGCTGTTGCATAAATGGGAGGATTTATAATATCAAGGGCATAATAGACTTTTCAGGTGAGAGGTTTGTAAAATCTTGTTAAAATGACTTGTAATAACTAGAGCATAGTAAAATGATTTTTGTGTAACAAAAGAAAGAAAATTAACTTTTGGATAATGAACACAAAATTAAATGGCTTTTACGTAACAAAAGAAAGAAAATTAACTTTTGGATAATAAACATAAAGTTGAATGGCCATCCATGAAAATTACTCGAAAAAATTAAAGAAGTATAAGAAGAATTTTAAAGGTTTGAGTCCCAATCCAACATTCAGTAGGAAGTCACCGGGACTTCTCGCACAAAAAATCATTTTCAAAAGTATCTTTTCAAAATGAATTTGAAGTTATATATAGTAAAGTGTAAAGGTTTTCTTATACTAGTAATATATTTGACATACTATAACTATTGCTTTCTTTTTTAATACTCTTTCTATTTCTATTTGTTTGAATCTTTTTAGAGTACGATAGTCAGTTTGCTTAATTTTTTGTGTATATTCGGATATATACTTTTTAATTTTTTGAAATAAAATTTACATACTTAAAAACTATATAAAAAGTATTATAAGTCATAATAATTAATAATTTAAAATATTTTAACAATATTTACAAAAGATATGTAGTTAAATGTTTTTGACTCCCTAATTAGTAATTGATTTATTCTTTTCTAAAGAGAGGAAATAAATATTAACACTATAAGAGTCTTTTAATAAACAATTCTTTATATATATAGTAGTATATATTATATCGAAGGGAGGAAGAAATGATTGTAAACAACGTAAGTCCTTTGGTTTTCTTAAAACTTTGCACTTTTTTTCTTTTGGCTAAAACTTTGCGCCTTACACCAATATATGTCGGAGCCACATAGTAGAAGTTTTGAGTCAATCGTACGACGTCCCTGGCTGCTATGTTTTAGGCAATATCGTTGACAGTGGCCCACCATTGACTGTGTCATTATAACGACGTCATGCAATTTATTTTGTAAAAGAAAAAAGGTTAACATAACCAAAATGGCTCAATTATGCCTTTTCGACTAACATACTCATTTTTCAGAATTTTTAAATTCTTATCCTTTTTTTAATCCTATTTAAAATCAATACTCCCTAAATTTTTAATTTAAACATTTTCATTTTACCTTTCTCCCTTGTATAATGTAACATGACATATTAAATGTATTTTTTATATGATAAATATAGTATAACACTACATAATTCGAAAGCTCCTTTATATTTTTAAATTTCATACCACATCAAAGTACTGACATGCAAAATGAAATGGAAAGAGTAATTTTATTAGTAAAACCTTAAAAGGTCCAAGTACAATGTGTGCTATTTGCTCTAAAGCATCGACGGATTTAGATGTGTAATACAGAATACTTTTAATTTAGAGAGTTGTTTTTTGAAATTAAAGTTAATTTAATAAATACACAACAACAACAATAACAAACTCAGTATAATCTCACAAGTAGGATAATAGAATATACTCGAACCTTACCTCTACCTTGAAGTTAAAGACGCTATTTCTGATAAATAAATACACAATACCATCTAAAGTAATTTGACCTTGTATCTTTTAAGTGGCGCGGCATAGTTTTACGTACATGTTTTATTTATACAAAGGGAATGATATTAGTAAAGTGAATAAAAACTGTAATTGACCCGGAACAAAGTAAAGAAGGAAGACTCTTGACAGTATCAAATGTACTCCTGAAAATTGTGATTTTTATATGGTTTTGAAATTTTAATAATTAATATTTATAAAGTATCTCATTATTGATATATTAAAAAAAAATTTCTTTTTAAAATAAATTAAGAAAAAGACCATTATGTAAAATGAAACATCAATATTTCATACGGTTTTTATACGGTTAAGTTTACATATATTTGTACCGCACGTGTATCAAACCTTGTTTTTCTCAAACGAAAAAAGGTCTTTATCACCATCGACCAAATTAAAAAGCAAGATCAAAGACTCATTCTTCATTACCACGTGCTAGAACCGCAGAAGTATTTCTTAATCAGGAAGATTTATTTATTGACACAGTCAAGCCGGCCCCACTCTTTTTGTAAGCTACTTCCGCCGTTCCGCGTGCCCGTTCATATCGTATCCTCCTCCTCCTCCTCTTCTCTTAATAATTCAAATTTATAAGAACACTTAACAGATTCCACGTACAACCTAAAGGCTCAGCAGAAAACAAGTAAATCGCAACTTTAGCCACAACACTCCGCACATATTACACACTACATAAAACTCAGAAATTTGCACTTTCTTCAAATGATGAATAACTACTCAAGTTCATCATGCTCTTCAGTTATTAGGGCTGAAGCTGCTGATGAAGAAGTTATCTTATTAGCATCAAGCAAACCTAAGAAGCGAGCGGGGAGAAAGAAGTTCAAGGAAACTCGCCACCCGGTATACAGGGGAGTGAGAAAGAGGAACAACGACAAGTGGGTTTGCGAACTGCGTGAGCCCAGCACCCAGAAGCGAATATGGTTGGGAAGTTACCCAACTGTAGAAATGGCTGCACGAGCTCATGACGTAGCTGCATTGGCACTTAGAGGACATCTAGCCACTTTAAACTTCGCAGACTCCGCTTGGCGATTGCAAGTGCCGGTATCGAAGGATCCCAAGGACTTGCGCCAAGCGGCTGCGAAAGCAGCAGAGGCGTTCCGGCCAGGAGAGGAAACTGATGTTAATTCTAGAGGGGAATCTAATACTGGCAGTGGTGATGAGGAAATGAAGGCAGTAACAGAAGAGAACGCGGCAAATAATAGCATGCAGAATGTGGTGACTGCAGAAAATGTTATGTATAGTAATTCATGTGGAGAAGTGGGAATGTTTGGGACGCAAGAATGGAAGACAAATATGGAAGACGGGAGTTTGTTTTCACCAAATCCTTGTTTATTAGGGGGTTGTTTCAGCTGGGATGATGATGTGGAGAGTGATGTTGAGGTGTCATTGTGGAGTTATTCTGTTTGATAGCTCATATAGTTGGAGTATATCCATTTTGTAATAAGCACGTAGATTATATTCTTTTTTAATCCACGTGGATTATTTTCTCCACATGGCATTTGTTTAAATCTAAAATATGCAGTTTTTATATTTTTACTTCATTAATCGTTTAGTTTATTTTTTCCGGATCAAATTTATAATTAAAAAATTAGCTGGACTTCAACTATTTAGGATAAAATTTTCAATTGGCTAAAAATAATAGAATGTGAGCCAAACGTTTTTACAAATTAGGCGCAAAAGAGAAGAAATATACAGTTAAAACAAACAATCATTGCATTTTAAAAAGAAATATACAATTTAAACTCCATTATTCTGTTAAGGTTTTTATTTGCAAAAAATAATTGAGCTTTCACAAAGTTTCTTTACAGATTTGACCCAAAAATAGAACACACTGTTAGCATAAATAGACATTATATAGCATCTACAGAAGAAATAAAAAAGTTCATAGTTGAAACTTTATTAGTTTTGTTAAACCTTTTTTATTAGGCAAAAACACTAATGGAGCTCTAGCGAAGTTCTTCTTCTTTTTTTAATTAAGTTGGCCCCAAACAATATGTAGTTAAAATAAATAGCCTTTGTATTTTAAAAAAATTAAAAAGGAATTGATATTCAACTATTTTGGCTAAAAAGTTTTTATTTGGCTAATAATGATGGAGTTCCAGTCAGCATTTTATTTTATATAAATACCCCCCCTCTCCCCCCCAAAACAAAAAAATAAAATAAATATATACAATTGAAACAAATAGCAATTGTCATTACCCAAAAAACAAAAAGAAGAATTCAAAAAAGGACATTTCACTACTAAAAATTCGCTAAAAACCGACCAAGCCATACCGACCAACGTTGGTCGGTCAAAAAAAGCGACCAAAAAACCGTCCAACATGGACGGAAACTACAAAAAACATATTTTATAATTTTTTAAATTATATACCGACCAAAGTTGGTCGGTAAATTGGTCAAAAGGTTGACCGAGCTGGTCAGACTTGCTTAGTCAAAGCAACTTTTTGATACCGACCAACTTTGGTCGGTAATTTGGACCCAATTTGTAAAATTTTAATAATTATATTATTATTTAAAATATTTTATAAAATTTAAAGAATTTATATTTATGATTATCGATCAAAGTTGATCGGTAATGTGGACCCAATTTTTTAAATTTTAATAATTATATTATTATTTAAAATATTTTATAAAATTTAAAGAATTTATATTTAAGATTACCGACCAAAGTTGGTCGGTATATATGTTTTTCCTGAAAAATAACCGACCAAAGTTGGTCGGTTATTAGATCAACATTGGTCAAATTTTTGAATCACTTTTATATTTACTATCTAAATAATATAAATGTAATCCGTTAACACTTTATTTTATAATACAAATAATGAATATACTAACATATACTATTGTCACGACCCAAAATCCAACTAGTCCTGATGGCACCTAACCCATCCCGTTAGGTAAGCCAATTTCTAACTAACCAATTTCAATAATAATTATTAAAGTAATTTAAGTGAATAAAGATCCTGATTTTATACTATCCCCAAGAACCGGTAGTACAAATCATGTGCTTCTAACAATAGAGTATACAAAGCGGAAATGAAATAAATACATAGTCTGTTTGAATAGTATATAAACAGAGCTTTTATAAAATCTAAGGCTACCCTAAACAAGAGGCAGCTACAACAGGAACACAGGTACAACTTCAAGTCCCGCAACCATCGAGCACAGCAACAACGGCATCCAACATCTGCACGAAATGTGCAGAAGTGTAGTATCAGTACAACCGACCCATGTACTGAGTAAGTAACAAACCTAGCCGTAGGTTGAAAGTAGTGACGAGCTTCCACCAAGGTCGGGTCCAAAATCAATAGTCCACAACAGTCCATAACAATAGTAAACAAGTAATACCAGAAGTAACTCAGGAATAAATGCTCAACTAAATCATGACTTCTAAAAACAGTTCTGCCTTTCAAGTACATCAATGAGAACCCGAATCGTATACCGAAGTTACCAAAAATATGAATAAGTTTGAAAACAATAATTTTTTCAAAATCCTTTAAATAATAAATAAAATATCTCATTTTCTTTCCCAGATAACCAATGTAAACAAATGCATCACTATGCCCATCTGTCAACATGTGAGAGAAATCATGAATAATGTGATGCCGTACCGCATGAGGAAAATACATCTCTATGCATATATGTCATGTGTGCATGTCAATGCAATGTATCTCATAGATTGCACTCATGTACTCACACTCTGAGAGTACTCAATCTCATTGTGTCGCATTGTCTCTCACTGTGCTTAGCACAATCAATCACTCAGCGCTATACAATACCTGCTGCAGTGTGCAACCCGATCCCTGTTTATAGTCGACTACGCTCACTAGGGGTGTACAGACTCATGAGGGGCTCCTACAGCCCAAGCGCTATAAGCACAGACAACTCACGTGCTGTACGGACAACTCACGTGCCATAATATAAATATTTGGATCCATACGGCCAACTCACGTGCAATAATAATATAAGGATCCGCACGGCCAGCTCACGTGCAATAAGAATAATATATATAAAGCCAACACGGCCTGCTGCGACGTGCAACCCGATTCCAAAAATATCCTCACAATCAGGCCCTCGGCCTCCCTCAGTCATCAATCTCTCCAGTCTCTCTTTCATGGGCTCACAATGTCATGAGAATAGCCCAAAATGATGATATGATGTATCAATAAATAACAACAGAGACTGAGATATGATATGCAATGAAATGAATATGACTAAGTATGAATTCTCAATTTAAAATAAATATTTCACAATAATATGACCTCTGTGGGTACCAATAATACCGACACATAGCCTCAACATAATTTTTAATATGCTTTTCAGCTCAATTTCTTTAACTCATAAAATCGCATAGAAAATGCCAAGATCATTTAACTCCAAAATTTTAGAGAAACAATTATGTCACAATTTCTATAGTGCACGCCCACATGCCCGTCACCTAGCATGTGTGTCACCTCCCAACAATTTACAAAATACATATATTCAGGGTTCATACCCTCAACTCCAAGATTAGAAGAGTTATTTACCTCGAACAAGCAAAATTCAATGTCGAGCAAGATCAACAATGCTCCAGAAATTTTATTCTGCGCATATTGACTTTCAAACGGCTATAATCTAGTTACAATTAATTTTATTCAGCCCACAAAAATTATAGAAATTAATTCCATATCAAAATACGAATAGTTTTTCAAAAATCCGAAATTACGCCCCAAAAATTACCCGTGGGGCCCATGTCTCAAAATCCGATGAAAATCACAAAATACGATAACCCATCCAATTACAAGTTCAATCATACTAATTTCACTCAAATCCGACTCCAAATCGGTATTCAAACTTGAAAAATTTATTTTGTGACATTATAGAAATTTCCTTTTATTTCTCTTGAAGATTCAATAATCTTACACCAAAAATGAAGATTAACTCATGGAATATAATCACAAGGGAGTTAAGAACACTTACCCCAAGTTGTGTGGAAAATTTCCTCTCCAAAATGGCCCAAACTGAGCTCCAGAATGTCCAAAATGAGAAAAATGTCGGAACCCTCGTTTTAAACACTGCCGAGGCATTTCTGCACCTGCGGTGCCTGGGCTCGCACCTGCGCATCCGATTTTGCGGAAGACAATGCGCGCCTGCGAAAACAGGCAGCCCTCTAACATCTCGCATCTGCGTTGCTATTCTCGTATCTGCGGGCTTCGCAGATGCGCATTCCCCTTCGCACCTGCGGTCGCCTCACGCCAGCCCCAGTCCGCATCTGCGCCAACTCCTTCGCACCTGCGACCTCGCAGATGCGGCAAATTCCTCGCACTTGCGAGCACTACCAAGTTCTACACTTGGCCGCTTCTGCGAATGATCTCGCGCACATGCGGCTTCGCACCTGCGATCAAAAGCTTCGCAGGTGCGATCGCACCAGTATGCAGCAGTTCCAGAAATATTTCAAGTTGAATTTGATCGGTTAACCATCCAAAACTCACCCGAGCTACTCGGGCCCCCGTCCAAATACACCAACAAGTCCTAAAACATACCACGGACCTACTCGAGGCCTCAAATCACATTAAACAACCTCAAAGATACGAACTACACACGGATTTAAGCCTAATAAATTTTCAAATTTGTAAATTCTACAAACGACGCCGAAACCTATCAAATCACGTGCGATTGACCTCAAATTGTGTACACAAGTCACATTTCACATTACGGACCTACTCAAATTTCAAGAATCAGATTTCGACCTCGATATCAAAAAGTCAACCCTCGGGTCAAACTTCCCAAAATTTCATCTTTCGGCATTTCAAGCCTAATTCCACTACGGACCTCCAAATAATTTTTCGGACACGCTCCTAAGTTCAAAATCACCATACGGAGCTATTGGAATCAGCAAAACTCCATTTTGGGGTCGTTTACACATAAGTTGACATCCGATCACTATTCTAACTTAAGCTTTAAACCTTAGAACTAAGTATTCTAATTCATTCCAAAACCTCACCGGACCCGAACCAATTACCCCGGCAAGTCACACAACAACTGTAAAGTACAATTTGAGCAGTAAATGAGGAAGCGAGATATAATACTCAAAACGATCGGCCTGGTCGTTACAACTATAACAAGCTATATATAGTTAAAGTAGTACAATGAAGTGTGTGTGTGTGTGTGTGTGTGTGTGTATATATAGGTGTAGCCGTATATATATAAGAACACGAAGTGCTAGGACCATAGGGTCGGGTTCTTTTAGGAATAGACTTGTGAAGAAGCAATAACATAATTAGTATATATAATTGATCATCATCAAATATATCTATTTGTAAATTGATTCATCAACTTATAACTTACTTAGATGCATAGATGAATATTAAAAATAAAACGTTTTGACCTATATCGATTAATATTAATAACAAAACGTCTCGACCTATATCGATTAATCTATATCATGCATTACTAGTGATGAGTGAATGAAAAATAGAAGAATTAATACTAAACATCTTTGACATGTATATATATATGGATCACAAATAAAAGAAACGAAATAAGTTATTAGCATTAAGTAAACGAGTTAATAGGTCAAACATGGTCAAACTTTTAATTTGAATCACATTAATATTTACTATCTAAATAATATAAATGTAATCCGTTAATAATTTTGTAATACAAATAATGAATACAATAACATATACAATAACATGCTATATATACAGTTAAAGTAGTACAACGAAGTGTGTGTGTGTGTGTGTGTGTATACACACGCGCGCTTCGTTGTACTACTTTAACTATATATATAGCATGTTATAGTATATGTTAGTGTGTGTGTGTGTATATATATAGGTATATCCGTATATATATAAGAACACGAAGCGCTAGGACCACATGGTCGGGTTCTTTTAGGGATAGACTTGTGAAGAAGCAATAATCTAATTAGTATATATAATTTGTCATCATCAAATATATCTATTTGTAAATTGATTCATCGACTTATAACTTACTTAGATGCATTGATTAATATTAAAAATAAAATATTTTGATCTATATCGATTAATATTAAAAACAAAATATTTCGACCTGTATCGATTAATCTATGTCATGCATTATTAGTGATGAACGAATGAAAAATAGAAGAATTAATACTAAACATCTTTGACATGTATATATATATGGATCACAAATAAAAGAAACGAAAAAAGTTATTAGCATTAAGTAAACGAGTTAATAGGTCAAATTAACGAATAAACATATTTAAATTAGAATAATATTAGTTTATCAATTGATAATTTTTTTGCACGTAGGAATGTATGCGATTGATCATCAATTACAATATAGAGTGTGTGTGTGTGTGTGTGTGTGTGTGTGTGTGTGTGTTTGTGAGTGTGGAATTACTCATATACTTAATTATAACTTAGAAACTTTACTTAGATAGATTCTATTATAATTTATTAAAATTAATTAGTTAATATAATTATTTATAAGGATTATGGTTATAGTTTATAATTATTTATAATAATTGTATAGTTAAATAAAATAAATGCTTATAGTTTATAATAATTTTTTTATAGTTTATAATATTTTAAGAAATAAAAACACAAAAAAACAATTTAGTTTTTTTTTTTTAAAATAACCGACCAAAGTTGGTTGGTTTATAGTCAAACGGTCAACACTTAATGTACCGACCAAAATTACCGACCAACTTTGGTCGGTAATTCTAAAATTAGATCTGAAATATACGGGATTCCCCCGTTTCTCTTACCTCTCTTCTCCAATACCTTCCCTTTTCCTTCTCAATACCTTCCCTTCTCCTTCTCTATTTCCCTCACACAAATCCCGTCACGACCCAAAAATCCTTGACAAGTCGTGATGGCGCCGGATACTACTATCAGGCAAGCTAACACCAATAACTAGTAATTCTCATTTTAATATTTTTGAAATCGTAAATTTACTTTAATTTATCTGGTAAAAGATGAATTTACAAAATAAAATAACAATGTTTTACAAATTTCAATACTGAACATCTCATAATTATCCCAGAACCTGGTGTCACAAGTGCATGAGGCTTTTATGGGAATTTAAAATAAAATACAGTAACTGTCCAGAATACAAATTTGGACAGGAAGGAAAGTACAATACTCTGAAGGAGACTGCTGGCTGCAGAGCGCCGTATAGAATGCAGCTCACCTAAGTCCCCGCCATAATCGCGCCTCTGCGCCCACAAGGCCACTAAACATATGTATACCTGCACAAAAATATGCAGCAAGTGTAGTATGAGTACGTAAATCAACGCGTACCCAGTAAGTATCCCGCCTAACCCCGAAGAAGTAGTGACGAGAGGTTGACTTCGACACTTATTATGGGTTATAAATAAATGAAATAATATCATTAAATTAGACATGGATTCATTAATACAGTTGCAAGCCCATTATTCTGAAGTAAGTAAACAGTTATTTCATAATTAAGGAATCTCCAAATTTTATCTCCCATTATTTAACGATTATATCTCCGTCCAATGAGGCCATATCAAATTATCAGTTTATCTCAGACCAGGGAGGCAATATCATTATTTATAAATTTCAAGGCAAGCAATACAAGCATGCGCAAATCATGCCGAGGTCGTACAGCCCGATCCAACAATTATTTAAACTGTGCACTGCCAGAGGGTCGAATTGCGCGAACCATAGATGCATCTATTTAATCTACCGAGGTATTCAGGCCGTTCTACAAAAGATAACACATTCAAATAATCAATCGAGAATTCATCAAGGGGAAATTATCCAAGGAAAATGCAATTTCTCTTTTTTAAAAAGTCAAGAAAATGATGTCTAGCCTTTTAGAAATATATTAACAAAGTTCGATATGATTTAAGCATTTTAAATTGACAACAAGATTGAAAATATTACAAGTAAAGCATACTTTTGGGTCCTAGACTATCCGAACTTAAGCATAATAGTAGCTACGCACGAACTCTCATTACCTCGTGCATACGTATCCCCCCACAAATAGGAGGACACATTGATTTATTTCACCTATGGGGTAAATTCCCTCTTACAAGGTTAGAAAGGAGACTTACCTCGCTCCGAAATTTCATAACCGGCTCCAAAGCCTCCCTAACACCTCAAACTGATGCCTGTCGCTCCAAAACTAGTCAAATAAGTTGCAACCCAATCAAAATATACTCTAATACTCATAATTAATCAATTTATTACAATTTCTAACCCCGGTCGAAAAGTCGATAAAAATCACCCTCGGTCTCACGTGCCCGGATTCCAAAAATATTCGAATATAAATTTACCCATAACCTCACGAACTCAAATATATAGTTTATTCTCAATTCCATGCCCAATTTCGTGGTCAAAATCTAAAAATACCAAATTCTAGGTCTTCTACTAAAACCCCCACAATTTATATTAATTTTCATGTTCCAATCCATGTATAATTCATGTATTTAACTCACAATGGGAAGAAACCACTTACCTAGAATTTCTTGATGAAACTATCCCCTTGAAGCTCTCCAAAATTGTCCAAACCAAATGAAAATGGGAGAAAAATGGGCCAAGTCCCGTTTATAAAAATCCTTCTGCCCAGCGACATTTCTGCACTTGCGGAATAGTAGCCGCACCTGCGGCTTCGTAGTTGTGGCCAAAACCTCGCACCTGCGCATGCCCTCTGCCTAGCATGACTGCACATACGCCTTTCGTTCCGCATCTGCGCCTTCGCAGGTGCGGACATACACTCGCACCTGCTCTCCCAGACTCTTCTCTCACTCTCGCACCTGCGGCGCACCTCCGCATCTGCGACCTCACATGTGCAGACAACCCTTCGCACCTGTGATCATTGCCTAGCTTCACCCAAACCGCACCTACGACCACTGGCTCGCACCTACGGCCTTTATTGTACAGATGCGATCACACCAGATATCAGCTGCCTCATCTTTTCTTCCAATTCCAAACTCGATCCGTTAACCATCCGGAATCCACCCAAGGCCCTCGGGACCTCAACCAATTACTCCAACACATCCCAAAACACATCACCAACTTAGTCTAGCCTTCAAATCATATCAAACAATGTCAAATTCATGAATCGTACCCCATTCCAAGCTTAATGAACTTTGAAACTTCAACTTCTACAATCGATGCCGAAACCTATCAAATCATGTCCGATTGACTTTAAATTTTTCACACAAGTCACATTTGACATTACAGACCTACTCTAACTTCCAAAATCAGAATCCGACCCCGATATCAAAAAGTCCACTTCCGGTCAAACTTCTCAAAAACCTTCAATTTCTAACTTTCGCCAAACGATTCCAAAATGACATACGGACCTCCAAATCCACTTTCGGACGCTCTCCCAATGCCAGAATCACCATACAGAGCTATTCTCAGACTCGGAATTCCAAACAGACATCGATAACACTGAAATGCACTTCAACCCAGATTTATGAAATTCTTCAAAAATGGTAACTTCCACAATAGGCGCTGAAACGCTCCTGGGTCATCCAAAATCCGATCCGGGCCTAAGTTCGAAATCATTATACGAACTTGTTGGAACCTTCAAACCCCGATTCTGAGATCGTTTACTCAAAAATCCAACCTTGGTCAATTCTTCCAACTTAAACCTTCCGAAATGAGAATGTTCTTTCCAAATCAACTCTGAACTCCCCGAATCTCAATTTCGACTACACGTACAAGTCATAATACCTGAAGTGAAGCTTCTCATAGACTTAAACTGCTGAACAATGTGCTAGAACTCAAAACTACTGGTCGGGTCGTTACAAATCCCATTCCCCACCCCGCGTCGCCACTGCCTAGCTACCGCCATCGCTGTCGCTGCTGCTAGCCACTGCCCAGCTGTCGCCCCTCCTTCTCCACCTCCTAAGAATTCTAGGTTTGAATTACAACTTATTTCTTTTGTGTACAAATTTAATATTTTGTTATTTAGTTATGAATTAGTTAATTAGTGTTTCAATTGATTATTTAACTTTGCATTTTATTGAAATCTAGGGTTTAGGTCTTGTTTTAATTGAATTGATTACATATGGTATAGATTGAATTGTTAAGTCTGTATTGTTTTGAATAGTTTAGTTAGAATTGAGTTATTAACTTTGAATTGAATTTAGTTTTTAGGATTTGTTCTTGTGAATCGAACTTTTAGGGTATGGGGTTGAACTTTTAGGATATGAATTGAACTTTTAGGATATAAATTAAACTTGTAGTTTATGTTTAAACTCTTAGGATATGAATTGAATTGAGTTTTTAGGATTTGTTCTTTTGAATTGAACTTTTAGGATATAAATTGAACTTTTAATTTATGTTTAAACTCTTAGGATATGAATTGAACTTTTAGTTTATGTTTAAACTCTTAGGATATGAATTGAATTGAGCTTTTAGGATTTGTTCTTACGAATTGAACTTTTAAGGTATGAGTTGAACTTTTAGGATATGAATTGAACTTTTTGGATAAGAATTGAACTTGTAGGATATAAATTGAACCTTTTGGATATGAATTGAACTTTTAGGATATAAATTGAACTTTTAGTTTATGTTTAAACTCTTAGGGTATGAATTGAACTTATAGTTTATAATTAATTATATTTATTATAATTTAATTTTTGGCGTAATTAGGAAAAAATAATTATCTTGAATTAACTAAAAAAGATTTAATTAATTTATAATTGTAGAATAAATTAATTTGTTCTTATTTTATTTATATAGATGGAACATCATACTTTGATGTACAATAGGAATTATCCAAATCGCCGGGGATTGCGGGAGGATTTTGTAGAAGGGGTTGATGACTTTATTAGACATGCAATGTCACTTTCACCATACCAAAGTGAAGGAGTAATTAGGTGCCCTTGTGTCATGTGCTATTGTATGAAGTTTAAAAAACCGAAGGAAGTTAAGCTTCATCTTTATAGGAAGAGGTTTATAGAGAATTACTTTGTGTGGACTAATCATGGAGAGATCGATGGTAGCCGTGGAATATTTCATAACATGGTTATTGGTGAAAGTAGTAGGTCGGTGGAGAATACAAATCATAATTCTAGAATTCGGGATATGGTTGCGGATGCTTTTGGGATGCACTTCGGGGGTGAGCCCAACGAAAATGTTGAACAAAATTTTAATGATGATGCAAAATATTTTTATGAACAGTTAGAGGAAGCTAGTCGTCCACTACGTAAAGGAAGTCCGCACTCTGAGCTGTCTGTTGCAGTTAGATTGCTAAGTATCAAATCTGATTGAAATATTTCTCAAGCAGCCACAGACTCTTTCATTGACCTTATGAGTGAACTAGTTAACCCAAATATCAACTTACCTGGTGATTTCTATAAGGCAAAGAGATTGGTTTCTAAGTTAGGACTTTAGTCAATGAGAATTGATTGTAGTGAAGATGGTTGCATGTTATATTATAAAGATGATGCAACTTTAGAAAGTTGTAAATTTTGCAAAAAGCCTCGTTTCAAGAGGCTTTCCAGCGGGAATATGGTCGCTATAAAGGTGATGCATTATTTACCTCTTATACCTAGGTTAAAGAGGTTATAATCGTCGATGAGTTCTGCTCCCCATATGAGATGGCACTTTGACAATAAACGACCACCTGGTGTTATGTGTCATCCTTCAGATGGAGAGGCTTGGAAGCACTTTGATAGGACATATCCAGATTATGATAGTGAACCAAGGAACATTCGGTTAGGTTTGTGTGCGGATGGCTTCACGCCCTTTTCTATATATGCGACACCATATTCATGCTGGCCTATCTTTCTTACACCTTATAATCTACCACCTGAGTTATGTATGACTAGTCCATATATATTTTTAAATTGTATTATCCCCGGACCACATAATCCGAAAAGTTTGATTGATGTATATTTTCAACCTTTGAGTGATGAGCTAAAACAATTGTGGTATAATGGTGTTGAAACATATGACATATCGACCAAGCAGAATTTCAAATTGCATTCTAATTTAATGTGGACTATTAATGATTTTCCTACGTATGGAATGTTGTCTGGGTGGATGACTACTGGGAAGCTAGCTTGCCCTTACTGCATGGAAAATGGTAAAGTGTTCACTTTGAAACATGGCCGAAAGCAATCATGGTTTGATTGTCACCGTCAGTTCTTGCCTGATAATCATGAGTTTAGAAGGATGAAAAATACATTCAAAAAGAATAAAGTGGAATATGATTCGCCACGTCCGATACTTTCAGGTGAGGATATTTGGGAGAGGGTCCAGAACTTTAGTAAAGTTACCGAGGCTCCACCTTATAGATTCCCCGGATATGGTGTTACTCATAATTGGAAGAAACAGAGTATATTTTGGGAGTTGCCTTATTGGAAGGATAATCTTCTCCGACACAACCTTGATGTCATGCATATTGAGAATAATTATTTTGACAATTTATTCAACACAGTGATGGATGTTAAATGTAAGACAAACGATAACCCGAAGGCTAGAATGGACTTACAAGAATATTGCAGGCGACCTGAATTATACTTGCAGATAGCAAACAATGGTAAGGTGTTCAAGCCCAAAGCAAGTTACACATTCACTTTGGAGGAAAGACGACAAATATGTGATTGGGTTACGAAATTGAAGATGTCTGAGGGTTATGCGTCGAATCTAGGAAAAACAGTAGTTATGGAGGTAGGGAAGTTGAGCCATTTGAAAAGTCATGACTGTCATGTTTTCATGGAGACCTTAGTGCCTATTGCATTTTGTGGTTTGCCTGAAAGAATCTGGAAACCCATCACAGAGATTAGTTTCTTTTTCAAAGACTTGTGTTCTACCATACTAAAGGGAAGAAAACCTACTTCGGATGGATCAGAACATTCGTGTAACTTCTAGTAAGATGGAAATAATATTTTCATGTGGTTTCTTTGATGTGATGGAACACCTTCCAATCCACCTTATACACGAGGCGCGACTTGGAGGGCCTGTTCAATGCAGATGGATGTATCCCTTTGAGAGGTAATATTATAAGTTTGATGTAATATTCTATTGTTTTTGAATGTTCTTGGCTAACATGACGTTATGTAGGACAATTGGCAAATGCAAATAATTTGTTAAGCAGAGGAATAGGATTGAAGGATCTATATGCGAAGCCTATCTTGCGAAGGAAACTACACATTTTTGTTCTTATTATTTTGAGAGTAACGTGCCATGTTCTAGGAATAGGCCCAATAGGCACACTGTCTAATGTGTGAAAGATCCATTGTATCCACCAATGTCCATATTCAATCAACCAGGCCAATGTTCTAAGGATGTTAGAAAGAGAAGTTTGAGTGATATGGAGTACAAGTCAGCTACAAATCATGTGTTGCTACATTGTCCCGAAGTTGTACCATTTCTCAAGTAAGTATTGATTTATTAGTTATCAAAATGTAAAATTTACTGTAATTACATATTGATACAACTACTAAAAATATTTGATGTGTCACAGTCACTTCGTGGGTCAATTCGGCCATGATGCTGTATATACGAGATTTGATACGTGGTTCAAACAGTTTGTAAGTTTATCCTGATAATGTATATAAACTTACCCGCTATATATATATATATTCGGTTATGATAACTTATGAATTTGTTTAACACTATGTAGGTAAATAATCCAAATAATGGTGTAAATCAAATTTTGAAAGATATATCTTGGGGACCTGGGCTTAAGGTCACAACAATTTCTAAGTACGTAGTGAATGGTTATAAGCTTCATATAGAGGATTGCTCTAAAAATAAAAATAGCAACAACAGTGGGGTGTGGGTTCAAGGTGGTGATGGCAACCAAGTTGCAGATATTGTTTATTATGGTGTGGTCAAAGAAATATTACAACTAGAATATATAGGTTGGCCATATAAGAAATTGATACTCTTTAGATGCAAGTGGTTTGAACCAAATCCAACAAGAGGTACAAGAGTACACCACCAATACAACATAAGTGAGGTTAATCATACGAGGGAGTATGATCACTATGATCCTTTGATAATTACATATAATGTTAGGCAAGTGTATTNAAATAATGGTGTAAATCAATTTTTGAAAGATATATCTTGGGGACCTGGGCTTCAGGTCACAACAATGTCTAAGTACGTAGTGAATGGTTATAAGTTTCATACAGAGGATTGCTCTAAAAATAAAAATAGCAACAACAGCGGGGTGTGGGTTCAAGGTGGTGATGGCAACCAAGTTGGAGATATTGATTATTATGGTGTGGTCAAAGAAATATTACAACTAGAATATATAGGTTGGCCATATAAGAAATTGATACTCTTTAGATGCAAGTGGTTTGAACCAAATCCAACAAGAGGTACAAGAGTACACCACCAATACAACATAAGTGAGGTTAATCATACGAGGGAGTATGATCACTATGATCCTTTGATAATTACATATAATGTTAGGCAAGTGTATTATGCTCCTTATCCATTGCGGCGGAATAAGTCCGATTGGTGGGTTGTAATAAAAACTAAGCCTGTAGGTAGGGTGGAAGTCGAGAATGTGTTAGATGTTGCATATCAAAACGATATCTCCAGTGTTCACCAAATAGTGGACGATTAGTTAGAAAATGATTTGGAACATCCTGAACGCATATTGGAAGAAGTTGATATAATGGAAGTAACAATTATAGAAAATGAGGACGAAGAATCAACTGATGAAATTCAAACAAGTGAGGATGAAGAATTCTCGGACGAGGAACAATACGCCAACGAGGATTAAAAAGTTGTTTTTTTAAAAGCACTCTCATTTTATAGCGAGTGTCTTATATGTTTCAATCTAAATATGTATTATATTACGCAGATGGCAGGCAAGGGTCAAGGTAACAATAACCCTACTAGTTCTCGGGGTCGAGAAAAGGCTAGGAAGGGAAAGAGGATGGTAGATAATAGTACTCTCTATTTTCCACCCTCTTCAGAGATGCTTATGTCTTATCCTCCACCACACGGATATACTGAGCTGCCACAGCATCACGAGCCATACACTTTCATCCAGACACCAGGTCTTCCATCACAGGGCCATAAGACTATACGTCCGACATACAGTCCAGCTGCCTTACAGCCACGTGGATCGCAACCATCTGCATCGCAGCCATCTGCATCACATCCACGTGGATCACATCCCTACATATCACAGCCACATAGATCACATCCATCCATGTCACAACAACTTGGGTCACAACCGCTCGGGTCATGGCCATCAGTATCACAACCACTTGGGTCGCATCCAGCTATGTCGCCGTCACAGGGATCACAACCATCTTCATCTTCGACTCCATCTGTTCTAGGCCTTCGCCTGCAAGGCAGTAGATCTGAGCCCCCTACACTGTCTACACATGCCTCTAATACACATGCTGAGGATGATGATCCAGAGGTAGTGCATTATGATCACTATGGCAGGATCATCATATTCCCTGAGGGTGATGGGTAAGAGTTATTTGTTATTTTTGCGTCTATTGTTTTGTAATATTTTTACTAAGATATTCATCTATTTTTATTGTTGAATTGCAGGTTCAGGCCGGGTAAGCAGACTACGAAGATAATCACCAATGCCATCAGAAAGCTTTGTGATGGCCTTTATGCGACTTGGACTGATTTCCCATTCTCACTGAAGGAGCAAATTTTCAATCAATTTAAGGTATAAATATTCTTTTAAGCAATTTAATAATTTATATTTATGATGTTTCCATCTAATATTTAACTTTTTAAATACAGAGCAAGTGTGTATGGAAAACCACTATAGCACGGAAGTGGCTGCAAATTTTCATCATAAAGCTCGCACGAGATTGGCGGATAATTTCTCGGATGCTAGAAAGAAGAACAAGAGGCCTGATTGGTGTCTTGAGGATTTATGGAATGATTTGTTAAGGCAATGACAAACCGTAGATTTCTTAGAGAGGAGTAAAAAAGGAAAGAAAGCTCGCGCATCCGAGAAGGGAGGCTCCTTGCACACTGGAGGTGCGATCAGCCTAGGGACAATAAAGAAAAGATTGGTAGTTGCTTAAATTATTTTACTTTTCTAAGTATATCGATTCTATTTATTAACTAAATTAATTTATTTTCTGGAAAAGAAGTATGGGCATCCAATGAGCCATGATGAGCTATTCAAGAAGACGCATATTGTAAAGAAGAAGAAAGAGGGGGATGGAGATAGGTGGGTCGAGGACCGGGCAGAGACTGCATATGTAAGCTTTCAATTTTCTTTAAGTGTTATAATTTACTTTTATAAGAATTTTTAAATACTAATTTAATTTAAAATAATGTAGGGTCGCTACCAAAGTAACGTGGAGGAATTCATTCGTAGTCATCCATTTGATGAATCGGGCGAGCCAAGCCAACCTTCGGACGAGGATGCTGAAAGAATATGATTGGAAGCTCTTGGCGGTCCAAAATGGGGGAAGGTATACAGGCTTCCTACGAAAAAATTCCATCGCTATAGGTGTGTAATGCAAGGAATAGGGACTTCCTCGCAAGGCGAGAAATTTAATAGGGAGAGCCTCTCGGCTAAGCGGGAGACAATGACAAATCTTACAGCCGAGCTAGAAGCGGCCAAGGAAAGAGAAAGGCTTAGAGATGCTTAATTCCTTGGTATGCAAGCTCAGATCAGAACTCTCCTATTTACTGGAGCTTTTTCATTGCCCCGGTCTCGTGAGTCATCGCCAGAGGCTCGACCTCCACGTGATCGTTCCTCCCGTCCTCCTCGTGACCATTCCTCCCGTCCTCCCCATGATCGTTCTTTCTGTCCTCCACAAGACCGTTCTCTATATCGTCTTGTAGATGAAAGTTCATCAGACGGTGATGATGATGTTGTACAAAATACTCCTTGACCAATACTTTTAAATATTTTGAACTAGACTAATAGAACCAGTTTTGAATTAGATTTAATAATTTTGAACTTGTTGTAATTAGTTTTCACTTGGTTTTGGATTGTTATGTTCAATTGAACTTTAATTTGTTAGTTTTAAATTATTAATTGGATGTTTGGTTGTTGTTGTCGTAGTTTTTGGATTTGTGGTTGGATTTGTGGTGATTTGGTGGTTGTTAGAGTTGAACTGGGGGTATTGGTATGCTGTTTTGATTTGGCAGGTGGTGTAGCTACCAAAACAGGCATTTTCTGCCAAAATTAAACTCAGAAAACCGACCAACCTTGGTCGGTTACTAATAAAAAAAAAAATTTAAATTGCAATTTACCGACCAATGTTGGTCAGTTAATGTACAATGAATTCCCAGAATTCAACATTACCGAACAACTTTGGTCGGTTTTCTGCCTGCCCAGTCCAGTTTACCGACCAAAGTTGGTCGGTTGTTTTAAATTTTAATAATTTTAAAAAAATATTTTTCTATACCGACCAGCTTTGGTTGGTACAAAATATTAATAAATTTAATACACCGACCAAGCTTGGTCGGTTAAGTTAAATTAATAAAAATAATATTCCAACCAATTTTGGTCGGTAATCCTATTAAAGTGTTAGATGGTCGTGTAGAGCATACCGACCAAGGTTGGTCGGTTTCCGACCTCTAAAATACCGTCCACACGTAAATGGTCGCATTTTTGACGGTTATTGGCTGTTACCGACTAAAGTTGGTCGGTTTGTATCTGATTTCTAGTAGTATTTTACCTCTTATAGCAAAGGTATACACCCTATTTATTATAAACTAAAATTATTTTAAAATATTATTTTCTATAGCTTCCTTTTTTATTTTGTAGCAAAATAAGTATTTATGGTATATTCTACCATTGAGGCATAAAATAAGGCATGAAATACACTATTTATGTTTTTGCTCTCTCTTAGAGAGTTGGACATACCTATTTTTAAGGTGATTGTCGTTACTGTATTCATGAATATATGGCGCGAATACATGTGTATACATGCGCGTACAACTGGACTACCCTGATTTTAGGCATTTTTTACTGTTGTATTCATGAATACAATAGCGTGAATACATGTGAATACATGCGCGTACAACTGGACTACCTTGATTTTAAGCGCTTTTTGCTGCTGTATTCATGAATACAACAGTGCGAATACATGTGAATACATGCGCGTACAGCTGGACTACCCTGATTTTAGGCACTTTTTGTTGTTGTATTCATGAATACATGGCGCGAATATATGTGCATTCATGCACGTACAACTGAACTGTTAGTCAATATGTATTACTGTAATAAATAACGAAACACTAAACTTTCTGAAACAGGAAAAATAGAAATAGAAAGTTAGCAACAACAGAATGACGAAATAATTTCGGAATAAATCGAGCCCACTGAATGCACAATGTGTTCTTAAGGAAATTATTCCGCTCAAGTACCCGAGGTGCTGGAATATTATCTTCTTAAGATAGAACGATTTAACTCATCGGAGTGTTGGTACCGAGAACACCGGTGAAACAACGAACCACTCGAAGATTGTAAAACACACTGGAAATTTCATACAGAAGAAGAAGAAGAAGAAGATTAGAAAATTTTGTAAGGAAAGATTCTGGATTCAAAGCATATTTATAGACTTTTTTGCACTATTTCTGAAAAGGTTTGCAACCTTTCAGAAACAGCCATAGCTGTTGGAACAGGTGGGAATATTTCTGTTTGTAATATTGCGGGAAAACAAAAAATGGATTTAAAATAATTCGAAAAAGAAAACAGACGGGATTTGGTTGCGTCGAGGGTCCTAGGTTATTCCAGGTTGATTTTTTCCCGTTAATTAGTTAAATTAATTTAACTAAATAATTGAAAGAAATTTTTCCAAAAAGATTATTCAATCAATCGATCTTTGACCAAATCCAAATCCGAAGTCGAAGCCGAAGCCGAGCCGAGCGAGCGACGACGACAACAACGCGAGACATACTTTCTTTCCAACCCATTTAACACCTAGAGAAGTGATTTCTTAATATAAGCTCATTCACTTTTCTTTCCACCGCCAATGAGGGACACTTTGCTCTTTTTAAAGCAAAAGGGAGCTCACTTTCCCTCCACTTTCTTTCCTCCATTTCCCATTCACCAATTTTTAATCCCAACATGGATTGCCTTGGTTTTAGGCATTTTTACTGTTGTATTCATGAATACAGCATCACGAATACATGTGAATACATGCGCGTACAGCTGGACTGCCTGATTTTAGGCGCTTTTTGCTACTGTATTCCTGAATACATGGCGCGAATACATGTGAATACATGCGCATACAACTGGACTGCCCTGATCTTTAGGCATTTTTTGTTGCTGTATTCATGAATACAGCAACACGAATACAACAAATATATTACTGTAACAACTGAATAGTATGATTAAGAATGGAGCATCAGACCCCTTAACTATTTAAATCCTTAACTTGCATATTTACAAAGGGAAGAGTGTGGATCACCTATATATGTGGTCCAGAAGTATGTCTACATTGGATTCCTTCTTATACTTTAATTTGGATCAAGTCTTTACGGAGTTGTATGTGTTATCTAGTCTACCTTTTATTTGAAAGTAGAGGCATGTAATTTTACTACATGTACAACTTAATTACTTAGGAACAAATAAACTCATTTTACATGGAATTTTGGCTCTTAATAGATGTTAAAACTAAAAAAGGCAACCTCTACTGTACCTGAGAAGAGACTACAATTACAATGAGAGGAATATAGTACCAACCTCTGCATGGATGGGTAATAATAATTCTAGTCCTAGGTAGCAAGTAATCCGGATATAGAATCTTTCAGAAATTTCACAACAATGACAGATAGCAACTAAGTGCATCAACAAATGACAAACAAGTACAGCCTCTCAGGGCAACAGACACTCAACTCGTCACAACAACTCAATCACTCGGCTCCTTTAGTCCACGCGCTATATCGCTTCGGCGTGCATCTCGACCTACATAAATAGCCATAAGGCTCGTTGTGGCGTGCAATCCAATCCATATATACATCGCTAAGGCTCATTACGGCATGCAACCCGATCTATATATACAACCCTAAGGCTCGTTGCGGCGTGCAACCCGATCCATATACATACATATAGCTCACAGCTAGACACTCAGGCCCTAACTCAGTCACCAACCTCTCTAGTCTCTCGGGCTCTCAGAAATCATAAAGATCAGCCTAAACAAAAATAATATCAACAAGAATGAAGCAGAGACTGAGATAGGATATGCAAGTAAAACCATGACTGGGTACAAGACAACAATTAGCAAATACTTCAACAAGTATACGACCTCTGCAGATCCCAACAANGTGCATGCAATCCAGATATATAAGCTTTCAGAAATTTCACAACAATGACAGATAGCAACTAAGTGCATCAACAAATGACAAACAAGTACAGCCTCTCAGGGCAACAGACACTCAACTCGTCACAACAACTCAATCACTCGGCTCCTTTAGTCCACGCGCTATATCGCTTCGGCGTGCATCTCGACCTACATAAATAGCCATAAGGCTCGTTGTGGCGTGCAATCCAATCCATATATACATCGCTAAGGCTCATTACGGCATGCAACCCGATCTATATATACAACCCTAAGGCTCGTTGCGGCGTGCAACCCGATCCATATACATACATATAGCTCACAGCTAGACACTCAGGCCCTAACTCAGTCACCAACCTCTCTAGTCTCTCGGGCTCTCAGAAATCATAAAGATCAGCCTAAACAAAAATAATATCAACAAGAATGAAGCAGAGACTGAGATAGGATATGCAAGTAAAACCATGACTGGGTACAAGACAACAATTAGCAAATACTTCAACAAGTATACGACCTCTGCAGATCCCAACAATACCATCACATATCCTAAGCATGATTTCTAACATGATTTGCAGTCAAATTTCTATAACACAGAGAGAACATGTAATTAATAATAGGCTATTCGACTTTACAATCTCACGAGACGGACTAAGTCACAATCCTCCACGATGCACGCCCATACGCCCGTCACCTAGCATGTGCGTCACCTCCAAAATAGTCACATCTCCTTGTTCTTTATCAGTCTTAACTGTAGAATTCTTGTTGTTAACTATGGTATTTATCAGTTGAGTTTTGTGTTTACTTTTAAGACTACGAGGCGGTTCCTCGAGAGTTCTCCCTGCATATTTACTTTTGAGACTACGAGGTGGTTCCTTGAGAGTTATCCCTGCACATTTACTTTTGAGACTACGAGGTGATTCCTCGGGAGTTCTCACTGTACATTTACTTTTGAGACTACGAGGTGGTATCTCGGGAGTTCTCCTTGCACATTTACTTTTGAGACTACGAGGTGGTACCTCGGGAGTTCTCCCTGTATATTTACTTTTGATACTACGAGGCAGTACCTTGGGTGTTCTCCCTGCATATCTATTTTGGGACTACGAGACGGTATCTCGGGAGTTCCCCTGATGTTCATCCCTGTGCGTTGCATTGTTATATAGCTGTGTTTTCTTTTCGTTAAATTCTAGTCTCTTATTATACTGTTATATTTTTTTGCTTTATTTATTATATACCAATGGGCCTGACCTGACCTCGTCACTACTCTACCGAGGTTAGGCTTGACACTTATTGGGTACCGTTTTGGTGTACTCATGCTACTCTTCTGCACATATTTTTGTGTGTAAATCTAGGTGCTTCTTATCAGCCTCGCTACTAGCTGAGGATGCTTGCTGTTGTACGGAGACTTCAAGGTACATCTGCCGCGTCCACAGACCTCGAAGTTTCCCTTTATTCTCTCCTATGTCATTTACCTTTCGTACTTCTTTTGTTAGACTCTGGTGTATAGATACACTAGTTCCCTTATGTAGCTTGTGACTTATGATGTTCCACGTTTTGGCAAGACAGTGTATTGTAGAGTATTGGTTGTTGTACATGGAGTGCGACATTGTTATTAGTTATTCAGTTATCCACTGCTGTTATTTGTCAAGTTTTACTTTTGTTTTTGTTATATTTCCTCAATTTGTTAGGCTTACCTAGTCATAGAGACTAGGTGTCGTCACGACGTTGTATGGAGGGAGTTTGGGTCGTGACAAGTTGGTATCAGAGCTCTAGGTTCATAGGTGTCGTGAGTCACAAACCGGTTTACTAGAGTCTCGCGGATCAGTATGGAGAAATTTGTAGTGTATAACATCTGTCCACCAGGTATATGGATGTACCATTACTAAAAGAAATGCATTTCTCGGGCGCAAACATGCGTTTGAAATTGTTTATGGTAACTGGGATAAGTCCTTTGCCTCGCTACCTAGGGACATGGCCGCATTGCAACACTTTAACCCCGGGACTGTTGTTGAATGGAAGCTTGAGCTGAGTCCAGGAATACCAGAACACATACCATTGATGGTTTTGTGCATTGTCGTTTGGTAATATCCATATACGACACTCATGTCTATAGAAAGTATGATATTAAGTTTTTGATCGTCGTTGCAGTAGATGCTAATGGAAGTATATTTCTCCTAGCATTTGCTATTTGTGCCAATGAAATCCAAGAGATGTGGACATTATGTTTGAACCACTTGAAGGAGCACATTGTCAGACAACGTTAAGGTATTTATTTAATATCTGATCGGCATGGTGGTATTTTAAGTTATGTACAGAATTTGTGTGCATGGCAGGAACCGTATGCCTACCACCGTTACTGTGTTAGGAACTTGAAGGCCAACTTCCAGAGGGATTATTAGAACAAGGACTTGCATGATTTAATGTGGATGGCTGCAACAGATCACCAAGAGTGTAAATTCAGGAAGTGAATGGAATTGATTAGGCAGGAAGACCAAGAAGCCTATAGTTGGTTGATGTGATATGAGCTTGCCAAGTGGACTTTGCATGCGGATGGTGGCAGGAGATGGGGAATTTTGACTGCAAATGTGTCAGAGTCTTTCAACGGGTTATTAAAGCCTGCACGTGGATTGCATGTCACTGCCATGGTACAAATGTCATTCAAGCAGATGGCGGGGAGGTTTGTTGAAAGACCAAGAGGTGCATCATCGTTGATGAAAAGAGGTGTTGAATTTATGCCAATACCAATGAAGCGATTTGAGAAATAGAGGAAGCGAGCACAGTGGCATTCATTTTTGCAGTATTGCTACGAGCGAAATATTTTTGAAGTTCGCACTGTTATTCATCAGAACCGGGGGAATAATACACACACCGTCAATGAATCCAGAAATTTATGCTCCTGTAGAAAATGGTCCATCTATCACATGTCGTGCTCACATGCCATAAAGTGCTTTCAACATACAGGTTTTGCGGCAACGAGGTAAATTGACAAAGAATATAGTGTTTTTCCATACTTAAAAAACATATAGTGGACAGTTGCTGCCAGTGGGTGCTGAGCATTATTGGCCGCCAGAACCATTTAAAATAGTGTGTAACAAGGAGTATGTGCGTCAATGCTAAGTACAAAAAAGGACGCGTATACAGAACCAAAGGGATCTTGATGATACCGTTTATACGCATAAATATGGCATATGCTCGCAAACAGGACACGACCATCGTAAATATCTTTCAACTGGTTTGGGTAGTGGTGGTAATTCAGCTCCCGGTGTGTAACGACCCAGCTGGTCGTTTCGAGAGTTATAGCCTTGTTTCCCCGATTGCTTCTTCCTTTTGTGCTTTTCAGCTATATTATGATATACCGGGTTAGTTGGTTCAGGTCCGGAATGGTTTCGGAGTGGATTGCGATATTTAGTCTCTAAAGTAGAATCTTAAGTTGGAAAAGTCAACCAGATGTTGACTTATGTGTAAACAATCTCGGATTTGAATTCTGATGGTTCCATTAGCTTCGTTAGGTGATTTTGAACTTAGGAGCGTGTCCTTATGTTTATACTAGAGGTCCATAGTAAAATTAGGCTTGAATTGGCGAAAGTTGGAAATTTGGCGCTTTCGGTCGGCAGTGGAAAATTTGATATCGGGGTCGGAATGAAATTCTGGAAGTTAGAGTAGGTTCGTGGTGTCATTTGTGATGTGTGTGTAAAAGTTAAGGTCATTCGGACGTGGTTTGGTTGGTTTCGGCATCGATTGTCCAATTTGGAAGTTCAGAAGTTCTTAGGCTTGAATCCGAGGGGTGTTTTGATGCAGTTTTGAGTGATTCGAAGGTTCTGCTGAGTTCTTATTGGGTTATAAGACTTATTGGTATGTTTGGTTGAGGTCCTTGGGGGGGGATGGAGGGGAAAGGGGGAGGGTTGAATTCGGGTGGTTAACAGACATGGAAGTAAGTTGAGGAAACATCTCATGTTTTGTTGTTGTTGTAGTAATCACATATGCGGAGTGGGAACCGCAGGTGCGAGCCTGCAGAAGCGGGAAAGAGCCCGCAGAGGACAAGAAGAGGAGGCTTGGCAGTGGCCGTAGGTGCGAAGTTCTTTCCGCCTATGCGAGGCCACAGATGTGGACCTATTGCGCAGAAGCAAAAATGAGTGCGCAGGTGCGATTGCTGGAGAAGTTAGTGATTTCCACAGAAGCGAACTTTCAACCGCAAAAGCGGGACAGCAGAAACGGGATTTGGGACGCAGGTGCGGAAGACCTGGGTAGAACATATAAATACGAGGTTTCACCATTTCTAACATTTTGAGCTCGGATTTTAGAGATTTTGAGAGGGTGTTTCAAGGGGAATTCTTGAGGTAAGATCCTTGTGCCCATTTTTCTTCAATGATTACGTTTCCCCACTAATCTTACACCTAGTTGATGAGTTTTTGAGGTGAAATTTGGGGGTTTGAGGCTAGGGATTTGGAGAGTTAATTTTGGGGAATTGAATGGCCATTTGATGTCAGAATTTGGTAAATTTAGTATGGTTAGACTCATGAGTGAATGGGCTTTCGGGTTTTGTGACTTTGTCAGATTTGGAGATGTGGGCCCAGGGACTGGGTTTGAGCCAATTTCGTTTTTGAGTCTAATTTGGTATATTTCTTGTGAAATTTATTCCTTTAGCATAAATTGATGGTATTGTACTGATTGTGAATAGATTCAAAGCATTTAGAGATCGAATTGAGGGTCAAGACCATCGCGGAGTAGGGATTTGATCGGTTTGAGGTAAGTAAAAGTTTTAAATCTGGTTTTGAGGGTATAAAACCCGGAGTTTGGTATGATATGACTGTTTGGAGGTGGCACCCATGCCAGGTGACGGGCGTGTGGTTGTATGCCGTGAGGGATTGAGACTTGGTCTGTCCTGGGAGACTGTGAAGTCTAATAGCCTTTAATTGTGTTTATATGCATTCCTCTCTACTAGAACTTGACTGTTTTCATGTTAGAAATCATGCTTAGGCTATATTCCTGCTCATGGTAGGTATACTCAGTCATAGTGATTCCTGTACATGTTACCTCAGTCTCTGTTATTTGTTTTACCTAATGATATACTGTAACACTCTGATTTGGGCTGTTTTCCCTTTCTTTATTGAGAATTGTGAGACTAGAGAGGTTCATGACTGAGTAAGGCTGAGGGCCTGGTTGTGAGATATTGTTATATGGCACGTGAGTTGTCCATGCAGATCCTTATGTTTATACTATGGCACGTGCGTTGTCCGTGCAACACGCGAGTTGTCCGTGCGGATCCAGATATGATATTATAGCATGTAAGTTGTCCGTGCAGCACGTGAGTTTTCCGTGCGGATTAGCGCTTGGGTTGTAGGAGCCCCTCATGAGTCTGAACACCCCTAGTAAGTGCAGCTACCTATTGAGAGTGTGTGTTGAGGGCTGAGAGCCTAGAGTGTGAGCTGTTGAGATGGGTTGAGTGACCGTTGCCTTGAGAGGTTGTACTTGCTTTTATTTATTATTGCACTTAGTTGTTAACTGTTGTTCTTGTGAAAGTTCTGGAAGGTTCATATCTGTTTTACATGAGCGTGAACGGATTTGACTTATACTGCAGGATTTGAAAGTATGTTTACTCTTTACTGAAAACTTTTAAAATGAGCTGTATTGTATAGCTCGTCACTGGTTCTCAGTTCCTTATTTATTTCTGTTACTTGCTTAGTTGGTTGTACTCATGCTACACCCTGCACTTCATGTACAGATCCATGTGTGTTTGATCATGGAGGTCGTTGAGTTCTGGTGCGATCGAGTACCGGAGACTACGAGGTAGCTGCCGGCGTCCGCAGGACCTTGTCTCTCCTTCTATATTTCCTTCTGTCTTGTATTGATACTTAGACAATGGTTGTATTAGTTTGGTTATCTAGATGTTCATGACTTAGTGACACCCCAATTTCGGGCTATTTTTCCGTACTAATGTTTTTATTTGGGTTTTACCCCGTATTTTAGAAAACCTCCGGATATTTTAAATGTCTTAATTCACTTATGTTAAATTTTGAAAGAGTTTTGGAAAGGTCGGCTTGCCTAGTACCACGATAGGCGCCATCACGACGTATTAGATTTTGGGTCGTGACAAGTTGGTATTAGAGCCTAGGTTACATAGGTCTCACGAGTCATGAGCGTGTTTAATAGAGTCTTGCGGATCGGTACGGAGACATCTGTACTTATCTTCGAGAGGCTGGAGAACCCTTAAGAAAATTTCACATTCTTGGATTCTTGTCCTGCGAATCTGTTTATTCTGGTAATTAAACACTTTTGGTTTCATTCTCTCACATATGGTGAGGACTCGTGCTACCGGTCAGGAGGGCCAGCCACCAGTACCACCAGCCAGGGTCGCGAGAGGCCGAGGTCGCGGTATAGGCCGTGGTAGAGGAGGAGGTGCAGCCCGTACAACAATTGGGACAGTACCCACAGATCCACCAATTGTATCAGATCAGGACCAGGTTCCAGTTGTTGATGCACCAGCTTAGGCACCACCTGCGCCTATTGTGATTTCAGGCCTCCAAGAGGTCCTAACTCATATTCTGACAGCGTGTACTGGCCTTGCTCAGGCGGTCTCTATCTCGATGGACGCAACCACTTCTCAGGCAGGGGGAGGCACTCAGACACCCACCGCTAGCACACCTGAGCAGGCTGTTCAGGGATTTCAGATACCGAGGGCACCACTAGCCCAGCCGGTTGTAGCTGCTCAGGGTTATATGGTTCCTGCTATGCCTGAGGATGATCACCGTAGGTTGGAGAGGTTTGGGAGACTGCAGTCTCTACCTTTAAGTGGCACAGAGAGAGAGGATGCCCAGGACTTCTTGGACAGATGTTAGAGGATACTCCATACAGCTGGTATTCTGGAGACCTGTGGGGTCTCATTCACTACTTTTCAGTTTTCTGGGGATGCACTCAAATGGTGGGAGACTTACGAGGGGTGTAGGCCTATTGGTGCAACACCCCTTACTTGGCAGTAGTTCTCCGTGGTCTTTTTGGAGAAGTTCGTGCCTCAGTCCCGCAGGAAGAAGTTGCGCAGACAGTTTGAGCAACTTCTCCAGGGTGATATGTGTGTGACGCAGTATGAGATGTGATTCTCAGAGTTGGCCCGTCATGCTATCTGGTTGGTTCCCATAGATAGGGAGAGGATCATGAGGTTTATAGATGGTCTCACTTTTCAACTACGATTGCTTATGACCAGAGAAAGGGTGTCTGGTGCTACCTTTGATGAGGTTGTCGACATTTCTCGGCAGATTGAGATTGTTCGCGGTCAGGAGAGGGTTGAGAGGGAGTCCAAGCGACCTCGTGGTCAGGGTGGATTCAATGGTGCTCCTTTTGGGGGTCAGTTCCAGCACGGTAGAGGTCGTCATTTCAGACAGGCCCAGACAGCTGGACCATTTCACCATGGTGCATCATCTAGCCATAGTTCTCACAGTCATCAGCCGGGCCAGTCATCATTCAGTGCACTACCAGCACAAAGTTCTCATCATGCCCCGCCCGGTCAGAAATCCTCGGGCAGTTCTTTTGGGCATCAGGAGTAGCAGTTTTGTCAGAGGAGGGGTTGTTTCGAGTGTGGAGATTTTGGTCACATTGGGTGGGACTCCACAACCGAGTACTCAGCCGATGGCACCAGCACTAGTTCCTCCACCAGCCGCCCAACCAGGTAGGGGTGGAGCTCAACCAGCTAGGGACGGAGCCCAGTCAGCTAGGGGTCGCCTGAGAGGGGGAGGCAGATCAGGGGGTGGTCATGCCTATTTCTATGACCTCCCTGCCAGACTTGATGCTATTGCTTCAGATGTTGTAATTACATGTATTGTCTAAGTTTGTCACAGAGATACCTCTGTATTATTTGACCCTGGTTCCACGTAGTCATATGTTTCCTCATATTTCGCTCATTTTCTGGATATGCCCCATGAGTCTTTAGTTTCATCTGTTCATGTATCTACTTCTGTGGGCGATACTATTGTTGTGGACCGTGTATATCGGTCATGTGTGGTGACTATTGGGGGTCTGGAGACCCAAGTAGACCTTTTGCTTCTCAGCATGGTTGATTTTGATGTGATATTAGGTATGGATTAGTTATCTCCATATCATGCTATTCTAGATTGTCACGCTAAGACCGTGACGTTGGCGACGCCAGGATTTTCGAGGGTTGAGTGGAGCGGTTCTATAGATTATGTACCTAGTAGGGTGATTTCATATTTGAAGGCTCAGCGTATGGTTGAGAAGGGTTGCCTATCTTATTTGGCGTTTGTGAGGGATGTTAGTGTAGAGACTCCTATCATTGATTCTGTTCTGGTGCTACATGATTTTTCGGATGTGTTTCCTACAGACCTGTCGGGCATGCCCCATGATAGGGATATTGACTTCGGTATTGATTTGGTGCCGGGCACTCAACCCATTTCTATTCCACCGTATCGTATGGCACCGGCGGAGTTGAAGGAACAACTTCAAAAACTCCTTGATAAGGGGTTTATTCGGCCTAGTGTGTCACCTTGGGGTGCGCCAGTTTTATTTGTAAAGAAGAAGGATGGTTCCATGAGGATGTGCATTGATTACAGGCAGTTGAACAATGTCACAGTCAAGAACAAGTATCCTTTGCCTAGTATTGATGATTTATTTGACCAGCTTCAAGGAGCAAGGGTGTTCTCCAAGATTGATTTGAGGTCCGGTTATCACCAGCTGAAGATTCGGGATTTGGATATTCTTAAGATAGCTTTCAGGACCTGTTATGTCCATTATGAGTTCTTGGTGATGTCTTTTGGGCTGACCAATGCCCCAGCAGCGTTCATGCATTTGATGAACAATGTATTCCGGCCCTATTTGGACTCATTCGTTATTGTATTCATTGATGACATCCTGGTGTACTCTCGTAGCTAGGAGGAGCATCGCCAACATTTGAGGGTTGTATTGCAGAGACTGAGGGAGGAAAAGCTTTATGCAAAGTTCTCCAAGTGTGAGTTTTGGCTTGGTTCAATAGCATTCTTGGGGCACGTGGTATCCAGTGAGGGTATTCAGGTTGATCCGAAGAATATAGAGGTGGTGCAGAGTTGTCCTAGACCGTCCTCAGCCACAGAGATTAGGAGCTTTCTTGGTTTGGCGGGTTATTATCGTCGCTTTATGGAGGGATTTTCATCAATTGCATCGCTCTTGACCAAATTGACCCAAAAGGATGCTCCATTATGGTGGTCAGATGAGTGTGAGGAGAGCTTTCAGAAGCTCAAGACTACTTTGTCCATAACTCCCGTGTTAGTTCTGCCATCAACTTCAAGTTCTTACACCGTGTATTGTGATGCCTCGAGGGTAGGTATTGGATATGTTCTGATGCATGAGGGTAGGGTGATTTCCTATGCCTCGCGCCAGTTGAAAACCCATGAGAAGAACTATCCTGTCCATGATCTTGAGTTAGCAACCATTGTTCACGCCTTAAAGATTTGGCGTCATTATTAGTATGGGGTTCATTGTGAGATCTATACTGATCACTAGAGTTTGCAGTATCTGTTGAAGCAGAAGGATCTTAATTTGCATCAGCGGAGGTGGTTGGAGCTTCTTAAGGACTATGATATCACTATTTTGTACCATCCGGGGAAGGCTAATGTGGTGGCCGATGCTTTGAGTCGTCGGGCAAAGAGTTTAGCATATCTCCCAATAGTAGGGAGACCTTTGCATTGGATGTTCAGGCCTTAGAGGGCCAGCTTGTCAGATTGGATATTTCGGAGCCGAGTCGGGTTTTGGCTTGTGTGGTCTCAAGGTTTTCTCTTTATGACCATATCAGGGAGTGCCAGTATGATGACCCATACTTGCTCATTCTTCAAGACAGGGTTCAGCGAGGTGATGCCAGAGATATGACTATTGGTGATGATGGTGTGTTGAGGATGTATGGTCGGATATGTGTGCCTAATATAGATGGGCTTCGGGAGTGGATTCTTGAGGAGGCCCACAACTCGAGGTATTCCATCCATCCGAGTGCCGCAAAGATATACTAGGATTTGAGACAGCACTATTGGTGGATACAGATGAAGAAAGATATAGTTGGGTTTGTGGCTCAGTGTCTCAACTGTCAGCAGGTTAAGTATGAACATCAGAGACTGGGTGGCTTGCTTTAGAGGTTAGATATCCCAGAGTGGAAGTGGGAGCGGATTACCATGGACTTCGTAGTTGGGCACCCACAGACTTCGAGGAAGTTCGATGCTATTTGGGTAATTATGGATCGACTGACCAAGTCCGCTCACTTCATTCCAGTTGGTACTACTTACACTTCAGAGTGGTTGACTGAGATTTATATCCGAGAGGTTGTTCGCCTGCATGGTGTTCCAGTTTCCATCATTTCAGATAGAGGTATCCACTTTACATCGCAGTTTTGGAGGGCTGTGTAGTGACAGTTGGGTACTCAGGTTGAGTTGAGCATAGCTTTTCACCCTCAGATGGACATGCAGTCCAAGGGCACTATTCAGATATTGGAGGACATGTTGCGCGGTTGTATGATTGACTTTGGGGGTTCATGGGACCAGTTCTTGCCGCTCGCGAAGTTTGCATATAACAATAGTTATCAGTCAAGTATTCATATGGCTCCGTACGAGGCTTTATATGGGAGGAGGTGTAGATCTCCAGTAGGATGGTTTGAGCTGGGTGAGGCTAGGCTCTTAGGTACAGACTTGGTCCAGGATGCAAACAGATAAGGTGAAATTAATACAGGAGTGGCTTTGCATGGCACAGTTTAGGCAGAAGTGCTACACGGACAAGAAGGTCCGTGATATGTCTTTTATGGTTGGGGAGAAGGTCTTGATGAAGGTATCACCCATGAAGGGTGTGATGAGGTTTGGGAAGAGGGGCAAGTTGAGTCCCCAGTTTATTGGGCCTTTTGAGGTGCTTCAGAGGATAGGGGAGGTGGCTTATAAGCTTGCCTTGCCACCCAGCTTGTCGAGTATGCATCCAGTGTTTCATGTTTCCATGCTTCGGAAGTATGTTGGCGATCTGTCCCATGTTTTAGACTTCAGCACAGTTCAGTTGGAGGGTGATATGACTTATGATGTGGAGCTGGTGGCCATTTTGGATTGGCAGTTGCGGAAGTTGAGGTCAAAGGACATAACTTTATTGAAGGTGCAATGGAGAGGTCAGCCTATGGAGGAAGCCATCTGGGAGACCGAGCAGGAGATGCAGAGCAACTATCCACGCTTATTTGAGTCTCCAAGTATGTTTCTAGACCTGTTCGAGGACGAACGGTTGTTTAAGAGGGGGAGGATGTAACGACCCGATCAGTCGTTTCGAGAGTTATAGCTCTGGTTCTGCCATTTTTGCTTTCTTTTGTATTTTTCAGCTATATTATGATATACCGGGTTAGTTGGTTTGGGTCCGGAGTGGTTTCGGAGTGGATTGAGACACTTAGTCTCTAAAGTAGAAGCTTAAGTTGAAAAAGTCAACCAGATGTTGACTTATGTGTAAACGATCTCGGATTTGAATTCTGATGGTTCCATTAGCTTTGTTAGGTGATTTTGGACTCTGGAATGTGATTTGGAGGTCCGTAGTGGAATTAGGCTTGAATTGGCGAAAGTTGAAAATTTGGCGATTTTGGTTGGTAGTGGAAAATTTGATATCGGTGTTAGAATGGAATTTCGGAAGTTAGAGTATGTTTGTGGTGTCATTTGTGACGTGTGTGTAAAATTTAAGGTCATTCGGACGAGGTTTGGCTGGTTTCGGCATCGGTTGTCGAATTTGGAAGCTTAGAAGTTCTTAGGCTTGAATCCGAGGATAATTTGATGTTTTGATATTATTTTGAGTGATTCGAAGGTTCGACTGAGTTCATATTGGGTTATAAGACTTGTTGGTATGTAAGGTTAAGGTCCCGGGGGAGGGGGGGATCGGGTTAAATTCGGATGGTTAATGGACTTAGAAGTAAGTTGAGGAAGCAATTGAAGTTTTGCTGCTGCTGTAGTAAGAGCACCTGCGGAGTGGGAATCGCAGGTGCGAGCCCACTGAAGCAAAAAGGAGGAGGCTTGGCAGTGGCCACAGGTGCGGGGTTCTTTTCGCACTTGCGAGGCCGCAGATGAGGACCTATTGCGCAGAAGCACTTTCGCAGAAGCGGAAATGAGTGCACAGGTGTGGTAGCTGGAGAAGTTAGTGATTTCCGCAAAAGCAAACTTTCAACTGCAAAAGCGAGACCGCAGAAGAGGGATTTGGGCCGCAGGTGCGGAAGACCTGGGCAGAACATATAAATATGAGGTTTCAAAAATTTTCACCATTTCTAACATTTTGAGCTCGAATTTTAGAGATTTTGAGAGGGTTTTTCAAGGGGAATTCTTGAGGTAAGATCCTCGTGTCCATTGTTCTTCAATGATTATGTTTCCCCACTGATTGTACACCTAGGTGGTGAGTGTTTGAGGTGAAATTTGGGGGTTTGAGGCTAGGAATTTGGAGAGTTAATTTTGGGGAATTGAATGGCCATTTGATGTCGGATTTTGGTAAATTTGGTATGGTCAAGCTCGTGAGTGAATGGGCTTTCGAATTTTGTGACTTTGGTCGGATTTCGAGACGTGGACTCCGGGCAGGTTTGAGCCAATTTCATGTTTTGAGTCTAATTTGGTATTTTTCTTGTGGAATTCATTCCTTTAGCATAAATTGATGGTATTGTACTGATTATGAATAGATTCGGAGTATTTGGAGACCAAATCGAGGAGCAAGCGCATCGTAGAGTAGGGATTTGATCGGTTTGAGGTAAGTAACAGTTTTAAATCTGATTTTGAGGGTATGAAATCCGGAGTTTGGTATGATATGACTATTTGGAGGTGGCACCCATGCCAGGTGACGGGCGTGTGGGTGTATGCTGTGAGGGATTGAGACTTGGTCCGTCCTGGGAGACTGTGAAGTCTAATAGCCTTTAATTGTGTTTATATGCTTGAGACTTGGTCCGTCCTGGGAGATTGTGAAGTCTAATAGCCTTTAATTGTGTTTATATGCATTCCTCTCTACTAGAACTTGACTGTTTTCATGTTAGAAATCATGCTTAGGCTATATTCCTGCTCATGGTAGTTATACTCAGTCATAGTGATTCCTGTACATGTTACCTCAGTCTCTGTTATTTGTTTTTCCTGATGATATACTGTAACACTTTGATTTGGGCTGTTTTCCCTTTCTTTATTGAGAACTGTGAGACTAGAGAGGTTCATGACTGAGTAAGGCTGAGGGCCTGGTTGTGAGATATTGTTATATGGAACGTGAGTTGTCCATGCAGATCCTTATGTTTATACTAGAGGTCCGTAGTACAATTAGGCTTGAATTGGCAAAAGTTGAAAATTTGGCGCTTTCTGTCGGCAGTGGAAAATTTGATATCGGGGTCGGAATGAAATTCTGGAAGTTGGAGTAGGTTCGTGGTGTCATTTGTGATGTGTGTGTAGAATGTAAGGTCATTCGGACGTGGTTTGGTTGGCTTCGGCCTCGATTGTCCAATTTGGAAGTTCAGAAGTTTTTAGGCTTGAATCCGAGGGGTGTTTTAATGCAGTTTTGAGTGATTCGAAGGTTCTGCTGAGTTCTTATTGGGTTATAAGAGTTGTTGGTATGTTTGGTTGAGGTCCCTGGGAGGGGGGGGGGGGAGGGTTGAATTCGGGTGGTTAATAGACATGGAAGTAAGTTGAGGAAGTAGCTGATGTTTTGCTGTTGTTGTAGTAATCGCATATGCGGAGTGGGAACCGTAGGTGCGAGCCTGCAGAAGCGGGAAAGAGTGCGCAGTGGCCGTAGGTGCGAGGTTCTTTCCGCATATGCGAGGCCACAGATGCGGACCTATTGCGCAGAAGCGGAAATGAGTGCGCAGGTGCGATAGCTGGAGAAGTTAGTGATTTCCACAGAAGCGGACTTTCAACCGCAAAAGCGGGACAACAGAAACAGGATTTGGGACTCAGGTGCGGAAGACCTGGGTAGAACATATAAATGCGAGGTTTCACCATTTCTAACATTTTGAGCTCGGAATTTAGAGATTTTGAGAGGGTTTTTCAAGGGGAATTCTTGAGGTAAGATCCTTGTGTCCATTTTTCTTCAATGATTACGTTTCCCCACTAATCTTACACCTAGTTGATGAGTTTTTGAGGTGACATTTGGGGGTTTGAGGCTAGGGATTTGGAGAGTTAATTTTGGGGAATTGAATGGCCATTTGATGTCAGATTTTGGTAAATTTAGTATGGTTAGACTCATGAGTGAATGGACTTTCGGGTTTTGTGACTTTGGTCAGATTTTGAGACGTGGGCCCAGGGGCTGGGTTTGAGCCAATTTCGTTTTTGAGTCTAATTTGGTATATATCTTGTGAAATTTATTCCTTTAGCATAAATTGATGGTATTGTACTAATTGTGAATAGATTCAAAGCATTTGGAGACCGAATTGAGGGTCAAGAGCATCGCGGAGTAGGGATTGGATCGGTTTGAGGTAAGTAACAGTTTTAAATCTGGTTTTGTGGGTATGAAACCTGGAGTTTGGTATGATATGACTGTTTGGAGATGGCACCCATGCCAGGTGACGGGCGTGTGGGTATACGCCGTGAGGGATTGAGACTTGGTCTGTCCTGGGAGACTGTGAAGTCTAATAGCCTTTAATTGTGTTTATATGCATTCCTCTCTACTAGAACTTGACTGTTTTCATGTTAGAAATCATGCTTAGGCTATATTCCTGCTCATGGTTGTTATACTCAGTCATAGTGATTCCTGTACATGTTACCTCATTCTCTGTTATTTGTTTTCCCTAATGATATACTGTAACACTTTGATTTGGGCTGTTTACCTTTGTTTTATTGAGAGTTGTGAGACTAGAGAGGTTCATGACTGAGTAAGGCCGAGGGCCTGGTTGTGAGGTATTGTTGTATGGCACGTGAGTTGTCCATGCAGATCCTTATGTTTATACTATGGCACGTGCGTTGTCCGTGCAACACGCGAGTTGTCCGTGCGGATCCAGATATGATATTATAGCACGTGAGTTATCCGTACAACATGTGAGTTGTCCGTGCGGATTAGCGCTAGGGCTGTAGGAGCCCCTTATGAGTCTGAATACCCCCAATGAGTGCATGTACCTACTAAGAGTGTGTATTGAGGGCTGAGAGCCGAGAGTGTGAGCTGTTGAGATGGGTTGAGTGACTGCTGCCTTGAGAGGCTGTACTTGTTTTTATTTATTGTTGCACTTAGTTGTTACCTGTTGTTGTTGTGAAATTTGTGAAAGGTTCATATCTGTTTTACATGAGCGCGAACGGATTTGACTTATACCATAGGATTTGAAAGTATGTTTACTCTTTACTAAAAACTTTTAAAATGAACTGTACTGTATAGCTCGTCACTGTTTCTCAGTTCCTTATTTATTTCTGTTACTTGCTGAGTTGGTTGTACTCATGCTACACCCTGCACTTCATGTGCAGATCCAGGTGTGTTTGATCACGGAGATCGTTGAGTTCGGGCGTGATTGAGCACCAGAGACTACGAGGTAGCTGCCGGCATCCGTAGGACCTTGTCTCTCCTTCTATATTTCTTTCCGTCTTGTATTGATACTTAGACACTGGTTGTATTAGTTTGGTTATCTAGATGCTCATGACTCAGAGACACCCCGATGTAGGGCTATATTTCCTCACTTATATTTTTATTTGGGTTTTACCCCGTATTTATGAAATACTCCGGATATTTTAAATGTCTTAATTCACTTCTGTTAAATTTGGAACGAGTTTTGCAAAGGTCGGCTTGCCTAGTACCATGATAGGCGCTATCACGACGGGTTAGGCTTTGGGTCGTGACACGGTGGAAGTTCATCCAATGTGCCCAATTATGAAGGATACACATAGTGTTTTGTTGCAGTAATTTGTTTTAATAAGTGTATGTGCATATTCAGCTTGAAACATGTATGAAATAAAATTATTTTTTCATTGGAGTTAAATCTAATTGATATTTAGCATTAATACTTCAGTGCAACAATAATTTAACATACAACCCAAGAAAAAAGCAACAATTGTCCTTCGCCAATATCGTCGCTATCTGGAACTATTTCATTGTCACTGTTTTGATCTTCTTCATCAACATCATGTACGTGCCCTTCGGAACCGAGGGCATTGTAATCTAGGCCCTAGTAGACACATATTTCTCGTATTTCATCGCTATCATCAAGAAGACCACTTGCTTGATTTCTACAACAATATGGGACTCCTACGTCCAACGTCTGTGGTGGAAACTTAGGTAGTCTCTCCCACTTGACAACTGTTGGGAAAATAGGATAATCATTGTCTCTATGCAATTTCTCAGTTTCTAATAAATCCCAATACTGATCCTCCATTCCTCTCAGGAAGTTAAGTCATCCATTGCATGATGAACAACTAATGCCTTTTACATCTCTAGATTCTCCTTCATCAAATGCCGAATCACTTCTGGTTCATCTTAGTGTGTGCTTGTTTAGAAGGTTGCAGACAATGCTTGTGGCACAACAAGCCCATGCCAGTGACATAGTACTTCATAATCACATCGTTTTGAGTAAATAGGAACCCATTGTAGTTTTGCGCCCCAAATTCGCATACCTTCGGGATTTGTAGAATGCGCTTCATCCTCAATAATGTGCCCTGCAACTTTGAGATCAATGTGTATATTGATAGGCTTATTTTTCAAGGTATGCAGAACACCATACCACTTGTCATCAACCAAATCAGTATAGTAACCTAGCATATTTGTTTCTAGGTAGGGATCGATAGTGTTAAGACTTATTCCATGGGGATCTGTTGAATTACATTCACCCTTTTGCCTATGTTTGAACCACTTATTAAATGTTAGTGGCATTTATTAAATGGACGTTGTAATATTTCTTCATTTGGTCTTTGAATACAAATGTCTTGGTTCAATTTAAGAAGCTGTCTTATACCCGAAAGAATCATTACCACGCGAAGCATAGCGCACCACCAATATGCATTATGTGTATTGTCTTGTCGACCTACAAAAGTTGTCGTTCTAAAAAAGTTGTCTTGTACCCTAAAGAATTATTATCACGTGATGCATATGGCGCCACCAATATGCATTATGTGTATTGTCTTGTCGACCTGAAAAAGCTGTTGTTTTGCAAAAGCTATCTTGTACCTTAAAGAATCATTATCACACGAAACATAGCGCGCCACCAATATGCGTTATGTGTATTGTCTTGTCGACCTGTAAAAGTTGTTGTTCTGCAAAAGATGTCTTGTACCCTAAAGAATCATTATCACGCGAAACATAGCGTGTCACCAATATGCGTTATTTATTTTATCTTGCCTATAAAAGCCTAGCGCATTTTAGTTATCATTTGCGCTTAAGCCAACAAATAGAAAATATTTCCATAATTGTTTCATTTTTCTTGCATTAAGATATGTTTGGACGCAATGACGTACCAATGTGTTATTATGCAAAACGTGCGATTTTGAAGTCATGTTGGTCAAATAGTAATGTGGGGCGCTGGATCTGCCAACAACTTATAAGTTATTATTTTGGAAAACATATGTGTTAATATTTTTTATATAACATGTTAATTAATAATGTTGTGTTATAATCCCCATTGGTAGGACTGAAATCAATGTAGATTTAAAGAATGGTATGATGAACCCATTAATCAGGATTAGTACTAATCATGTTTGCAGTATGTTTGGAATATGACCGACAAATACGAACTCCGGATATTTAAACTACAACAACTTGCGGTAGTGAGGAGAAACTAAAAGATGCAGAAGAAGAAAAAATAGGTTGGAAGAGAAATTTAAGTGGTTGAAGCACAAAATAATGGGTGACAGTGACTAAACATACACATGAATGTGTTGAGTGTAGTATTTTATCTTTATGTTTTATGTGTCATGTATATTCATTAATTGTACTGAATTTAAATTATGTTAAGTTGTTGTTTTTGTTTTTGTGTTGTAGTATTAAACTAATAAATAACCCGAAAAATAAAACTATATGCGCAAATAATGTAAAACATAAATAATGTTGCTATTATATACTGAATATCATATGTACAGATAATAAAAAATGTCAATGTGTCCCATAGTATGTAATGATTTAAAGGATTGATTGGCCTGAGGCGCATCCCATCCCTCCCGGCTACACTATCAAGATCATCCTCATCACGTCGCCTCTTAATCGGAGGATCCGCTATAACATGATCGTCGGTAAGGCTGGTAGGCTCGGTAGAAGGGGCCGTCGGTTAGCTAAATTGTTTTTAATGGTCTTACCATGGTCTCGGCGGGCTCCTGAATATAATCATCCATATCAAGCACGTCAGTATCACATAAAGTAGCCTCTGTGACGGGCGAGGATGATGTCTTTAAAAAACAAAAATGCTTTAGATATTGATGACTAATCAATGAGATAAAAACAAATATAAATAATAGTAATACAAACAAGCATGCACCTATGAAAGATCCTCAGCATCCCTCGATGATGACCCATAACTCAGTTGGCGCCCACTATCCACATCTCGTGTTAGACGATCATCAGTAACCGTCGATAGCTCAATGCCCCATTGATGGGGACCACATCTTCTCCAACCCCCATGACCTTGTGAGATACCTTTTCCTCTAAGGGCACGCCTACCACGTCGACCACGTTCAGGCGGTAGATAATCAACCTTGGGTCCTAAGCGCTCGTCATCTCGGGCTCGCCTCAATGTCTAGGAAGCCAGTTGTGTAACCTGCCGGCCATACTGGTGCAAAGCTGCCACTCCCTCGCCAGTATGCTGCTGCATCTGTAGTCCCAACTGGTAGAACAGATGTAAGCAAATAGCTTGCACAATATGTAAAATATTAATTATGGAACGATAGGTTAACGTTATAAGTAAGTATCACAAATAACATACTAGTACCTCATGCCTCCTGGCGTATGGAACGTGATTATCACAAATAACATACTAGTTCCTCATGCCTGTTGATAAACGTGATTCCTGATAAAAAGTTGGGTAACGCTGCGATACCGTCCCATATACTCATGCTCACCATCCGTACACTCAAGTGGAGGGGGTGGCGGTATCAAGTAATACCGACGGTCTCAAATCTCAATCTGCACCTCTAGCCAGGCCACGTATGTTTGGTCAACCCTGAAACGATCATCCTGCTGGTAATGTGTCCTAAGCCAAGCGGGCAGAGTAGGTACAAGCTACGATCGACCAAACTGGCGAAGGACTCGCTCGGTGGCAGGATGCTAGACAATATTGAGACACATCAATGGGACGAAAGAGCTCCACATAACTCGGTCGCTCGAGAAATAATCAGGCAAACCAACTATTAGCTCGTCTCTTTATGACCTCCATATAAACTATTAAGTAAAAACAGGAATCGTGAGTAAACCAAACACATATAAAGCTAGGCTAAATAAATTTAAGTATACATGTATCTGCGCGCCCTCAAGCAAATCCAAGAAATCCCTATAATAGGGAAGATTATGTCGAGCCTCCACCTCGCGTCCGTAGCCTCACTTATCAACCCACCTCCTAGCTAAAGGAATAAATGGTGGAGGTGGTGCATCCTGAGCGATGGGTGGTAGAGGTGGCTGGAACTGCAGGAACCGCTCCCAGGCCCAAACCTAATATACATTGTGGACGTAAAATTTAGGGTATATTTTTACTATGTATGTTATAATCATGAAAATAATTGACTATGTTTTCACCTGCAGCAGCGACAAAAATCCGGCAACATCTCGCTGGGTGCCCATGCACACCCAACACATCTGCCTGTACAAGTAACCTAGAATAGCTGCACCCCAGCGGTAACTAGGTAAATCATCTAGCCACTCAAAATGATGAAGAAATCTCAAGCTGACTAGGTTTCCCGAAGTATTCGGGAACAATACCCTACCAAACATAAGAAACATCAACAATCGCGTGTACCGGTCAATAAGAAGATCCGGTGTAACATCTATAATGTCCGCATCCATCGCCTCCAGATGCAACCGAACGGGAGTCAACTACAAACGACTGGCCCCACTCAATGGAGTCTCCTCCTGTGACGACCCGTAGGTCATCTTATGTTTTAGAGACTAATTCTATGATATGAAGCCTTACATACCTCATTTTAGCTTTTCTCGATTTACGTGCACAGTTCGGGCATTTTTCCAGAAAGCGTTTATGTTAAACACTGAGAAAAATATGAAATTTTTAACTTAAACTCCATTTGAGTTGACTTCGGTCAACGCTTTAAGAAAACAAACTTGGATTCGTGTTTTGACGGTCCTGGTGGGTCTATATCGTGATTTGGGACTTGTGCGTATGCCCGGAATCGAATTCTAAAGTCCCTAGTCCGAGTTATCGCACTTTGTAGAAATTTGAAAGTTAAAGGCTTAATGACTTTGAAATGTTTGACCAATGTTTGACTTTTTGGATATTGGGTCCGTATTTTGGTTCTGGAACCCTGTATAGGTCCAATACTATATTTATGACTTGTCTGTCAAATTTGGTAAGAAACGGAGTTGGTTTGACGTGATTCAGACGTCCGGTTATGAAATTTGAAGTTCATGAGTTTTCTTGAAAAGTTTCTTTGATTCGATACAAAATTCGTAATTCTAGGTGTTATTTTGGTGATTTAATCACGCGAGCAAGTTCGTATGATATTTTTAGACTTGTGTGCATAGTTGGTTTAGAGCCCCGAGGGCTCGGGTGAGTTTCAGATAGGCTATGGTGTGGTTTGGACTTGGAGAAACTCAGCTGGTGTTTCAGTTTTGGTGCAGGCCTCTGATCTCGCATTTGCGAGATTAGCCATCGCATTTTCGACCTCTAATGGATTTGTATTTGCGAGCAACTCATCGCATTTGCGAAGAGTAGCTGGGCCACCTCATGTTCACATTTGCGAAAAATACTTCGCATTTGCGAAGTGGGTCAGAGGGGGTACATGATCGTAATTGCGATCAGGTGGTCGCATTGCGAAAGCTCAGAGTTTGCATTTGCAAACAATTCATCGCAAATGCGATGAAAGCAGAGATATGAAGGTCTTCATATTTGCGATTGACTTTTCACATTTGCGGGGTTAGCGTCGCAAATGCGACATTTGAAAATGATCAAATGGTTCTTAGACGGGATTTTTGCTCATTCTTCAATATTTCAAAACAAGAAACCCTAGAGGCGATTTTTCAAAGAACTTTCCTTCACCAAATCATTGGCAAGTTATTCTAAACTAGTTTCTTTCAATCTTTCACTACATTTCCTAAGTTTGCAACCTAAACTCTTGTGGTTTCATGGTGGAAATTGAGGGCGGTTTTGGGTAAAATTAGGGATTTTTATAAATTGGGGATTTAGACCTCAAATTGAGGTCGAATTCGAAAACAAATCACATAACCGGGCTCGAGGGTGAATGTGTAATCAGGTTTTGATCTGAACTTCGGGTTTTGGTCTGAACTTCGAATTCCAAAACAAATCACAAGCGGGCCCGGGGGTTGACTTTTGTTGACTTTTTCAATAATGACCTAAATTGGATCCTTTGTAATCGTGTGTAGTTCCTAAGGCTTTATTTGAATCGTTTTGTTGGTAATTTGCTAGATTTTGTTGGTTCAGAGGCTTCTTTGAGAGGCAAAGTTGTGATTGAGCTTTGAGTGGAACTTTTGGAGCGAGGTAAGTGTTGTGGTTAACCTTGACTCGAGGGATTATGACTTGTTTGTATATATGCTACATGTTTAGATGTTGGGTACGACGTATATGTGAGGTGGCGAGTACTTATGCGTTGTTGTCGGGTTAAAGGATGTGGGTGGGACTTGTTCCTTATAGTTTATTGCTTACTTTGATCTTGTTATCCATGCTTAGACTAGTTACTTACTAAATTGATCGTTCTTATTGTGTTTACGAGCTTTTGTGATAATTGAGTATTGATTCCAAAGTTGAGATTGGTATTGTGGAACCATTGTTGAAGTAAGGCTTGTTGTTGTTGATTATATCTCCCTGCTATTACTTGTTCATTGTTATGTGGTAAGGGAGAGTGTTAATGCACGAAGGGTGATGCCGTGCCATATTGTGAGTGTTAATGCACGAAGGGTGATGCCGTGCCATATTGTGAGCGTTAATGCACGAAAGGTGATGCCTGTGCCATGTTATGAGAGCTTATGCACGAAGGGTGATGCCGTGTCGTATCTATTGATTTATATTGTAAGGCTGAGAGTAAAAGAACAGAGGGTGATGTCATGTAGTATTATTGTTTCATTGTGAGGTTGAGAGTAAAATCACGAAGGGTGATGCCGTGCAATGTTCTTCATTATGTTTAGTTGTTTTCACTGGTTAAAGGCATGTTGAATGTTGTGGTTATCATTTCCATTGTATCTCTTATATCTTGTGCCCCTTTTGCATGTCCCCCTCCCAATAGTATATGTTTAGTTGTTACTTGTTATCTTGTACATGCACTGTTATTTGCACAGGTTTATTCTGTGGGTTTCTTGTCATAGCCTCGTCACTACTTCGTCGAGGTTAGGCTCGACACTTACGAGTACATAAAGTCGGTTATACTCATACTACACTCTACACTTCTTGTATAGATTTTGGTACTGGCCCTAGCTGATCGTGAGGTTCGCAGCTGGACTTGCTTGTCGGAGTTTCAAGGTAGATCTGCTGGCGTCCGCAGACCTTGGAGTTCCTTCCTAGTTTCCTTATTTTACTATTTCTTTTCATTTAGAATAGTTGTATTATCTTTCAGACTCTGTTTGTAGTGAATCTTAGAAGCTCGTGAGTTGTGACTCCAGATCAGAAATATATCAGATATTATTGGTTTTATGTTATTCCATAATTCAGTTTTAGCTTCTTTTTATCTTAATTGATTATGTTATTGCAATTGACTAAAGTTGGCTTTAAGAATCCTCTAACGTTGGCTTGCCTAGCAAGTGAAGTGTTAGGCGCCATCACGGTCACGAAGGTTGGAATTCCGGGTCGTGACAAGTTGGTATCAGATCCCTAGGTTTCCTAGGTCTCACAATTCACGAGCAGGCTTAGTAGAGTCTGGAGGATCGGTACGGAGATGTCTGTACTTATCTTCCAGAGGCTATGAAGTTTAGGAACAAATTTCATTTCTATTCTTCTCTGTCTTACGATTTTGTTCTCTCATTGCTAATTGAACTCTTCTACTCTTATTCTCTCACAGATGGCGAGAACACGTACTGCATCTTCAGCCGAGCAGCAGCCAGAGCCCCCAGTGGCAGCTCCTACGAGGGCCAGGGGTCGAGGTCGAGGCAGTGCCAGAGGCCGAGGCAGGGGTAGGGCTCAGCCTAGAGCTCGAGCAGCAGCACCAACAGTGCTCAAGTAGAGTTTGATGAGGAGGTTCCAGCCCAGACTGTTCCTGTCAGGCCAGCTTAGGTTTCAGAGGGGTTCATCGCCACCTCAGTGCTTCAGGACGCTTTGGTCCGTTTGGTGGGCCTTATGGAGAGTGTGGCCCAGACTGGCATATTTCCCATGGCACCAACCATCTCTCAGGCTGGAGGAGGAGCACAAACTCCTACTACTCATACTCCGGAGCAGATGGCTCCCTAGTATCAGACTCCAGCAGCTCAGCCAGTCAGAGTAGTTCAGCCAGTTTTTGCGACACAGGCTGGTAATGGACCAACTATTTATTCTGTGGGCTTATTGAGATTGGACAAGCTCACCAATCTCTTTACAGTTCACTTCAGTGGTGCACCTTCTGAGGACCCACATGATTATCTTGACTGCTGCCATGAGATTCTGCAGAACATGGGGATAGTTGAGACCAATGGGGTCAATTTTGCTGTGTTTCAGATGATGGGTTACGCCAAGAGATAGTGGAAGGATTTTATATTGACTAGACCAGCTGGGTCGCCTGCTCTTACTTGGGACCAGTTCTCTCAGATATTTCTTGAGAAGTTCCTTCTTGTCACATTGAGAGAGGAGTATCGTCGGCAGTTCGAGCGTCTCCAGTAGGGCAATATGTCCGTCACTCAGTATGAGACCTATTTTGTGGATTTGGCCCGTCATGCTATTCTTCTGTTTCCTATAGAGAGAGAGAGAGAGAGAGAGAGAGAGAGAGGGTGAGGTAGTTTATTGAGGGACTTGCTCAGCCTATCAAGTTACATATGGCTAAGGATACCGGGAGTGAGATTTCTTTTCAGGAAACTACCAATGTCGCTAGGCGAGTCGAGATGGTTCTTGCACAGGGAGGTCAAGGGTATAACAAGAGATGTTGTCATACTGGAGGGTTTAACGGCACTTTGTCTGGAGGCAGGAGTACTTTTTGTAGAGGCCATCCTTCCAGGAAGTTTCATTCAGCACTGCAGGCATCCCACGGTGCTTCAGATAGATGCGACCCTCATATGCCTTATTCCGACCAGCTAGCCTATAGTGCACCACCAGCTCCTATTAGTGCACCTCTGCTCCAAAGTTTTCAGGGTGGTTACTCAGGTCGACACGGTCATTTTCAGGGTCAGCAGTTGCAACAGCCGAGGTCCTGTTATACTTGTAGTGATCCGAGGAACATTGCTAGATATTTCCCTTATGTATCGAGCAATTCACAACATCATGGTTCTCGTGCTATGGTCCCGTCACCGCCCGCTCAACCAGCTAGAGGTAGGGGTCAGGAAGTCAGAGGTGATGGTCAGGCCATTAGAGGTGGAGGTCGGGCCGCTNTCCGGGATCTACTTACTCCTATGTGTCATCCTAGTTTGCTTCATATTTGGTTGTGCCTCGTGATTCTTTGAGTGCTCCTGTGTATGTGTCCACACATGTGGGAGATGCTATCATAGTAGACCGCATTTATAG
>AWOL01S0048565.1:124635-143064 GCA_000715115.1 Nicotiana otophora | reverse complement strand
AGAGAGAGAGGGTGAGGTAGTTTATTGAGGGACTTGCTCAGCCTATCAAGTTACATATGGCTAAGGATACCGGGAGTGAGATTTCTTTTCAGGAAACTACCAATGTCGCTAGGCGAGTCGAGATGGTTCTTGCACAGGGAGGTCAAGGGTATAACAAGAGATGTTGTCATACTGGAGGGTTTAACGGCACTTTGTCTGGAGGCAGGAGTACTTTTTGTAGAGGCCATCCTTCCAGGAAGTTTCATTCAGCACTGCAGGCATCCCACGGTGCTTCAGATAGATGCGACCCTCATATGCCTTATTCCGACCAGCTAGCCTATAGTGCACCACCAGCTCCTATTAGTGCACCTCTGCTCCAAAGTTTTCAGGGTGGTTACTCAGGTCGACACGGTCATTTTCAGGGTCAGCAGTTGCAACAGCCGAGGTCCTGTTATACTTGTAGTGATCCGAGGAACATTGCTAGATATTTCCCTTATGTATCGAGCAATTCACAACATCATGGTTCTCGTGCTATGGTCCCGTCACCGCCCGCTCAACCAGCTAGAGGTAGGGGTCAGGAAGTCAGAGGTGATGGTCAGGCCATTAGAGGTGGAGGTCGGGCCGCTAGAGGTGGATGCCAGCCAGCTAGGGGCCGTTCTAGAGATGTAGTTCAGAGTGGTGGGCCCCAGCCCCGATGCTATGATTTTCCAGCCAGGCCTGAGGTCGATTCATCTGACGCTGTTATCATAGGTACTATTTCTGTTTGCAGTAGAGATGCTTCAATTCTATTTGATCCGGGTTCTATTTACTCCTATGTGTCATCCTAGTTTGCTTCATATTTGGTTGTGCCTCGTGATTCTTTGAGTGCTCCTGTGTATGTGTCCACACATGTGGGAGATGCTATCATAGTAGACCGCATTTATAGTTCGTGTGTGGTCACCATTGGGAGTCTTGAGACTAGTGTAGATCTTCTACTTCTCGATATGGTAGATTTCGATGTTATCTTGGGTATGGATTTACTGTCACCTTATCATGCTATATTGGATTGTCACGCCAAGACAATGACCTTAGCCTTGTCAGGGTTGCCTTGATTAGAGTGGAGAGGGACTCCTGGCCATTATACCAGTAGGGTATCCCTTATATGAAGGCTGGGCATATGGTTGAGAAGGGATGTCTAGCTTATTTGGCTTATGTTCGCGATTTTAGTGCGGAGGTTCCTTCCATGGATTCAATACCAGTTGTCCGTGAGTTTCCAAAGGTGTTTCCTGTAGACCTGCTGGGGATGCAACTCGGCATGGACATTAATGTCTGTATTGATTTGGCCCCAGGCACTCAGCCCATCTCTATTTCGCCATACCATGTGGCCCCGCCAGAGTTAAAAGAATTAAATGAGTAGTTGCAGGATTTGATTAATAAGGGCTTCATCAGACCTAGTGTCTCGCCCTGTGGTGCGCCTGTGTTATTCGTGAAGAAGAAGGATGGATCGATGAGGATGTGCATAGATTACCAGTAGTTGAACAAAGTCACCATCAAGAACAAGTATCCATGGCCGAGGATGGATGACTTATTTGATCAGCGTCAGGGTGCCAAGTGGTTTGCGAAGATTGATTTGAGGTCTAGCTACCATCCGTTGAGGATTAGCGCATCTGATGTCCCTAAGACAGCTTTACGGACTCGATACGAGCATTATGAGTTTCCAGTGATGTCCTTTGGGTTGACAAATGCCCCAACAACATTTATGGATTTGATGAACCGAGTGTTTAAGCCTTATTTGGACTCCTTTGTGATTGTGTTTATTGATGATATCTTGATATACTCCCGCGGTCGAGAGGAGCACGAGCAGCATCTTCGGATTGTACTTCAAACTCTGAGAGACTGCTAGTTATATGCTAAGTTCTCAAAGTGTGACTTTTGGTTGGATTTAGTAGCTTTCTTGGTGCAGATTGTATCATCAGAGGGCATTTAGGTAGACCCCAAGAAGATTGAGGCAGTTCAAAACTAGCCTAGACCCACTTCAGCGACGGAGATCCGGAGTTTCTTGGGTTTGGCGGGTTATTACCTTCGGTTTGTGGAGGGGTTCTCATCTATAGCAACCCCATTAACCAGGTTGACCCAGAAGGGTGCCCCATTCAGATGGTCAGACGAGTGTGAGGCGAGCTTTCAAAAGCTAAGACTGCTTTGACTATAGCGTCGGTGTTGGTGTTGCCCATAGGTTCAGGATCTTATACGGTATATTGTGATGCATCCCGTGTTGGGCTCGGTGCAGTATTGATGCAGGATGGCAGGGTGATTGCATATGCATCACGATAGTTAAAGGTTCATGAGAAGAATTACCATGTCCATGACTTAGAGTTGGTAGCCGTTGTTCATGTGCTGAAGATACGGAGGCACTATCTTTATGGCGTGTTGTGTGAGGTTTTCATGGATCATCGGAGCCTACATCATTTGTTCAAGCAAAAGTATCTCAATTTGAGGCATAGGAGGTGGTTGGAGCTATTGGAAGACTATGATATCACTATCTTGTATCATCCCGGGAAGGCCAATGTGGTGGACGATGCCTTGAGTAGAAAGGCAGCGAGTATGGGCAGCCTTGCGTACATTCCGGTTAGTGAGAGATAACTTGCATCAGATGTTCAAACTTTGGCCAATCAGTTTGTGAGGTTTGATATTTCGGAGCCCAGTCGTGTCTTAGCTTGTACAATTGCTTGGTCTTACTTGTTTGAGCGCATCAGGGAGGGGTAATATGACGACCCTCATTTGTTTATCCTTAGAGATAAAGTGCAAAATGGTGGTGCCAAGCAGGTTACTGTTGGAGCTGATGGAGTTTTGAGGATGCAGGGTCGTGTTTGTGTGCCTAATGTGGGTGGACTTCGTGAGTTGATTCTTGAGGAGGCCCACAGTTCCCGGTATTCTATTCATCCGGGCGCCGCCAAGATTTATCAGCACTTGCAGTAACATTATTAGTGGAGGAGAATGAAGAAGGACATAGTTGCACATGCAACTCGGTGTCTAAATGGTCAGCAGGTAAACTGTGAGCATCAGAGACCTGGTGGTTTGCTTCAATAGTTAGAGATTCCTGAGTTGAAGTAGGAGTGTGTCACTATGGATTTCGTTGTTGGACACCCACAGACTCAGAGGAAGTTCGATACAGTTTGGGTCATTGTGGACAAGCTGATCAAGTCAGTGTGCTTCATTCCTATGACAGTAACGTATTCTTCAGAGCGGTTGATAGAGATTTACATCCGCGAGAACGTCCGTCTTCATGGTGTGCCCGTGTCTATCATTTCTGATCGTGGTACGCAGTTCACCATGCACTTTTGGAGAGCAGTACAACTTGAGTTGGGCATGCGGGTTGAGTTGAGCACATCATTTCATCCTCAGAGGGACGGACAGTCCGAGCGCACTATTCAGATATTGGAGCATATGCTTCGCGCTTGCGTTGTAGATTTCAGGGTCTTTTGGGATTAGTTCTTGTTGCTTGCAACAACAGCTATCAATCGAACATTCAGATGGCTCCCTATAAGGCGTTATACGGTAGGCGGTGCCGATCGCCAGTTGGATGGTTCGAGCCGGGGGAGGCTCGATTATTGGGTACAGATTTAGTACAGGATGCCTTGGATAAGGTCAAGATTATTCAGGATCGACTTCGCACAGCTCAGTCTAGGCAGAAGAGTTATGCCAACCGTAGAGTTCATAATGTTGCATTCATGGTCGGAGAGAGAGTGTTGCTATGGGTATCACTCATTAAGGGTGTGACGAGGTTCGGAAAGAAGGGCAAGTTGAGACCTAGGTATATCGGGCCTTTTGAGATTCTTGAGAGAGTGGGAGAGGTGGCTTACAGGATTGCGTTTCTACCGTGGTTATCAACAGTTCATCCGGTGTTCCACGTGTCCATGCTCCGAAAGTATTACGGCAATCCGTCCCATGTGTTAGATTTCATCTCTGTCCAATCGGACAAGGATTTGACTTATGAGGAGGAGCCGATGGTTATTCTAGCCCGGCAGGTTCGTCAGTTGAGGTCGAAGAGTTATTCTTCAGTCCGAGTGCAGTGGAGAGGTCAGCCCATCTAGGCAGCTACTTGGGAGTCCGAGTCTGACATGCGGAGTAGAAATCCCCACCTTTTCACCAGCCCATGTACTTTTCTAAGTTCGTTCGAGGACGAACGGTTGTTTTAGAGGTGGAAACTGTGATGACCTGATGGGTCATCTTATGTTTTAGAACCTAATTCTGCGCTATGAAGCCTTACATACCTCATTTTAGTCTTCTTCGATTTTCGTGCGCAGTCCGGGCATTTTTCCGAAAAGCTTTTATGTTAAAAACTAAGAAAAATAGAAATTTATTCCTTAAAGTCCATTTGAGTTGACTTTGGTCAATGTTTTGAGCAAACAGACCTAGATTCGTATTTTGACGGTCTCGGTGGGTCCGTATCGTGATTTGGGACTGGGCATAAGCCCAGAATCGAATTCGGAAGTCCCTAGTCCGTATTATCGCACTTGGTAGACATTGGAAAGTTAAAGGCTTAATGACTTTGAAATGTTTGACCAATGTTTGACATTTTGGATATCGGGTCCGTATTTTGCTTCCGAAACCCGGTATAGGTCCAATTCTATATTTATGACTTGTCTGTAAAATTTGGTGAGAAACGGAGTTGGTTTGCCGTGATTCGGACGTCCGGTTATGAAATTTGAAGGTCATTAGTTTTGTTGAAAATTCCCTTTGTTTTGATGCAAAATTCATAGTTGTAGAAGCTATTGTGGCGATTTGATCGCGCGAGCAAGTTTGTATAATGCTTTTAGACTTGTGTGCATAGTTGATTTAGGGCCCCGAGGGCTCGGGTAAGTTTCGGATAGGCTACAGAGTGGATTGGACTTAGAAAAACTCAGTTGGTGTTTCAGTTCTGGTGCAGGCCTCAGATCTCGCATTTGCGAGATCGGGCACCGCATTTTCGACCTCTAATGGGTTCGCATTTGCGAAGAGTAGCTGGGCCACCTTATGTTCGCATTTGCGAAGTGGGTCAGGGGGGTATGGGATCACAATTGCGATCAGGTGGTCGCATTTGCGGAAGGTCAGAGTTCGCATTTGCGAACAATGCATCGCAAATGCAATTAAAGAAGAGATGTGGAGGTCTTCGCATTTGCGATTGATTCTTTGCATTTGCGGGGTTCACATTTGCAAACCCCAGGTCGCAAATGCGATATCTGAAAATGATCAAATGGGTCTTAGACGGGAGTTTTGCTCATTCTTCAAATTTTCAAAACAAGAAACACTAGAGGCGATTTTTGCAAAGAACCTTCCTTCCCCAAATCATTGACAAGTGATTCTAAACTAGTTTCATTCAATCTTTCACTACATTTCCTATGTATCAACCTAAAATCTTGTGTTTGCATGGCAGAAATTGGGGGTTTTGGGTAGAATTAGGGAATTTTGTAAATTGGAGATTTAGACCTCAAATTGAGGTCGGATTCCAAAACAAATCACATACCCGGGCTCGGGGGTGAATGGGTAATCAGATTTTGGTTCGAACTTCGGGATTGGACCAAGCGGGCTAGGGGGTTGACTTTTTCAATAATGACCTAAATTGAATCCTTTGCAATCGTGGGTAGTTCCTAAGACTTAATTTGAATTGTTTGGTTGGTAATTTTCTAGATTCTATTGGTTCGTAGGCTTGGTTGAGAGGCAAAACTATGATTGAGCTTTGAGTGGACCTTTTGGAGCGAGGTAAGTGTCGTAGTTAACCTTGACTCGAGGGATTAGGATTTATTTGTATATTTGCTACATGTTTAGATGTTGGGACAACGTATATATGAGGTAACAAGTACTTATCCGTTGTTGTCGGTTTAAAGTATGTGGGTGGGACTTGTTCCTTGTAGTGTATTGCTTACTTTGATCTTGTTATCCATGCTTAGACTAGTTACTTACTAAATTAATATTACAGGCTTTTGTGATAATTGAGTATTGATTCCAAAGTTGAAATTGGTATTGTGTAACCATTATTGAAGTAAGGTTTGTTCTTGTTGATTCTATCTCCCTGCTATTACTTGTTCATTGTTATGCGGTAAGGGAGAGTGTTAATGCACGAAGGGTGATGTCGTGCCATATTGTGAGTGTTAATGCACGAAGGGTGATGCCGTTCCATATTGTGAGCATTAATGCACGAAGGGTGATGCCGTTCCATGTTATGAGAGCTAATGCAAGAAGGGTGATGCCGTGCGGTATCTATTGATTTATATTGTGAGGCTGAGAGTAAAAGCACGAAGGGTGATGCCGTGCAATATTATTGTTTCATTGTGAGGTTGAGAGTACAAGCATGAAGGGTGATGTCGTGCAATATTCTTCATTCTGTTTAGTTGTTTTCACTGGTTAAAGGCATGTTGACTGTTCTGTTTATCATTTCCGCTGTATCTCTTATATCTTGTGTCCCCTTAGCATATCCCCCTCCCAATAGTAGTTTTTTAGCTGTTACTTGTTGTTTTCTTGTACATGCACTGTTATCTACACAGGTTTATTATATGGGTGTCTTGTCATAGCCTCGTCACTACTTCGTCGAGGTTAGGCTCGACACTTACGAGTACATGGAGCCGGTTGTACTCATACTACACTCTGCACCTCTTGTGCAGATTTTGGTACCGGCCCTAGTTGATCTTGAGGTTCGCAGGTGGACTTGCTTGTCGAAGACTCAAGGTAGATCTGGTGGCGTCCCCAGACCTTGGAGTTTCTTCCTAGTTTCCTTATTTTACTATTTCTTTTCATTTAGAACAATTGTATTTTCTTTCTTACTAAAGTCCCATATATCATCTACCCGTCTAGCGCTGTATGTCTGGGCCAAACACTGCCCCTCCCATATGTACAAAGACCTATGCTCGGCCTGTAGCAACGGTAGCTCTAGCGATGCAGGTCCGGGATGCAAAGGCGGAAGCTCCATGACGACTACTGTAAATTGAACAATATTAATTAAAGTATTTTTCTTTTTGATTTATTAACATCTTTAAATATATTTCAATATCTTTAATATAAAAATATATTCGATAGTTTTACTGTATTGTTAATTAGGTTGATACATTTTCTACATTATAATTTTATATTTTATATGTTAGTATATTATTTTATATGTTACTTTATTATTTTAAATGTTAGTTTACTATTTTATATGTTTGTTTATTATTTAATATGTTAGTTTCTTATTTTATATGTTAGTTTATTATTTTATATGTTTGTTTCTTAATCACCTATTGTCACGACCCAAAATCCATTAAAGGTCGTGATGGCGCTTAACACCGCTGTCAGGCAAGCCAACAATAAACGATTATCCTAATTACTCATATTAGTGTTTGAAATCACAATTTTCTTTAATTACATAGTACAAAATGGGATTTACAAAGTGAATGAAAATATTTTTCGCAACTACATTAATGAATAACCCGTAAGCACCCCCAACCCCCGGTGTCACAAGTGCATGAGCATCAACTAGGAAGTAAAATAAAATACAGCATATGTCCGTAATACAAATTAGACAGGAAATATATAAATAACTTTGAAGAAGACTCTGCCAGTTGCGGGCGTAACATAAAATGCAGCTCGCGGTAAGTCCCCACATCATCTGCGCCTCCACGCCAAAGGACCACCAGACATAAATGTACCTGCACAAAAATGTGCAGCAAGTGTAGTATGAGTACGTAAATCAACGTGTACCCAGTAAGTATCTAGCCTAACTTCGGAGGAGTAGTGACGAGGGGTTGACATCGACACTTACTAGTGATCCAATAATATCAGGTACAGTAAAGAGGTAAACAAATATGAGGCAGAGTAAATAAACAAAATAAATAAGTGTAAATACGTGGTACAATTCTCCTCTTTAAAATAAACTCGAGCCTTCAATTAGTAATTTCCTCCTCAACCGGAGCATATGTATATGTATATAATGGACCTCACCAAATAGGTTGGTATAATTCAAATCAGGAAAAAATCACAGATACACTAGCTTCTTGCCTAATATTACGCACAATTTCATTAGGATATTTTATAGAAATGTCGAGGCTTATGGTCCGATCCCATCATAATATGTGCACTGCCGAAGGTCGAACAACACGAACCATATATGCATCTATTAAACTGTCGAGGCGAACGACCCGCTCCCATGAGAGTGTGGTACATAAATCCTGCCGAGGCGAACGGCCTGATCCCATTAGAATAAAAAACTTAAACGAGTCCTTTACCCCCACTCACGAATAAACATGTGAGTTATAGTTTTTAAGGAAAACTCGTTCGATGAAAACACATGACGTGTGAGAAATTCGTATGAGGAACACCATTATTCCGTGGAAAAACATGCAACTCGCAAAATCTCAACAATAGCAAGTCTATCACTCTACGCACGTCTAGTCTCAAGTCGTATTGCGAACTAAAAGAATTAAATGAGCAAGGATAATCCCTATAGTACAAGTACAACATGGTGGGGACCTAAGTCTACCTAGACAATAATATGAATCTAATTACGTACGGACTCTCGTCACCTCGTGCATACGTAGCCCCCGCAAATAGTAGCAAATATCAATTACAATACTTAGGGGATAGTTTTCCCCTCACAGAGTTAGACAGGAGATTTACCTTGCTCCGAAATTCCATAAACGTTTCCAAAGCCCCTCTAACACCTCAAACCGATGCTCGTCACTCCAAAACTAGTCAAACAATGCTCAAACCAATACAAATGTACTCTAATACTCATAACAAATCAATTTAGACAAATTTTCATCTCCGCTCGAAAAGTCAATAAAGCAACCCTCGGGCCCACGTGCCTGGATTCCAAAACTTTTCGAAGATAAACATTACCCATAACATTACGAACTCAAATATATGATTTATCCTCAATTCCATGTCCAAATCCGTGGTCAAAATCCAAAAATACCAATTTCTAGGTTTTCTACCAAAATCCCATAATTTCTACTAATTTCCATGAATTTTCATGTTTAAATCCATATATAAACCAAGTATTTAACTTGTAACAAGTGGGATTAATTTACCTCCAAGTTTCTAGGTTAATACTCCCCTCAAGAAGCTCCAAACATCGCTCAAGAATGAAGAGAAATGGCAAATATGGCTGAGCCCCTTTCTTTTAAGCATTCTGCTCAGTGAATCCCACATCCACGGACTCTTTGGCCGCTTATACGCATCCTCTTCCGCGGCACCTCTTCCGTACCTGCGGCCACTTCCTTCGCACCTGCGCTTTCGCAGGTGCACAACTTCTTCCGCTTCTGCGGTCCTTGGCAACCTTGGCCCTTTCGCTTCTACAAGCCATTTCCCGCACCTGCGGACTTGCACCAGTGGCTGGCCAAGCGAAGGTGCAGCCGCAACAGAAGCTGAAACTTTAGCATTTTTCTTTAAGTCTAAAATCGACCCGTTAACCTTTCGGCATCCACCCGAGGCCATCGGGACCTTAACCAATTATACCAACCCGTCCCGAAAGACATTACGAACTTAGTCAAGCCTTCAAATCACATCAGATAATGCTAAAGCCATGAATCACACCCTAAATCAAGCTTGTTGAACTTTAAAACTTCTACATTCAATGCCGAAACCTATCAAATCTCGTTTGATTGACCTCACATTTTGCACACAAGTCACAATTGACATTACGGACCTACTCCAACTTTCAGAATCGTAATCCGACCCCGATATCAAAAAGTCCACCCCCGATCAAACTTTCAAAAACTTCAAATTTCCAATTTTCGCCAAATGACCCCTAAATGACCTACGGACCTTCAAATCCACATCCGGATGCACTCCTAAGACTAGAATAACGATACAGAGCTATTCCCAGACTCAGAATCCCAAATGGACATCAATAACATTGAAATACACTTCAACCCAAATTCATGAAATTTTTTCAAAGTACCAACCTTCCACAATAGGTGCTGAAACGCTCCCGGGTCATCCAAAACCCAACCCGGACATGCGCCCAAGGCCAAAATCATCATGCAAACCTGCCTTCAAATCCCAATTCTGAGGTTGTTTACTCAAAAATCAAACCATAGTCAATTCTTCTAACTTAAAGCTTTCAAAATGAAAATTTACTTTCCTAATCAACCTCGAACTTCCCGAAATTCAATTCCGACCACACGTACAAGTCATAATACCTGAAGTAAAGCTACTCATGGCCCAAGCTACCGAAGAACGCGCTAGAGCTCAAAACGACCGGTCGGGTCGTTATATTCTCCCCTACTTAAATATATGTTCGTCCTTGAACCTGCTAAAAACTGCTCCGGAGTTTGCCGAAATCATTGTTTATCCCCTTGAGCACCTATCCGTGCTACCACAACCCAATTGGGCACATTAGCTCGAACCAGTCTAAAGATTCCCCCATTCATTTAGTCAAAAAGCCTTAGAGCCAGATTCCAACATCCGAAATTCCTTACCAGGTCTGTTTCTAACATACGAACACCTTATCAAACATTACACACTGAACCAAACAAGATTGTATGCCCTTATTGAATTCACACTATGCACCGCACAATTCACATGGCCATAATAACATCCCCTGATAATAATAGCCACAATTCCACGAATTCGATGCCCACAACATACCCCATGACACATATAAGTCCTGTTCCAACTCTTGTAATACTGCCACGATGGAAGGGATGTGTAGAATTTCATAACCAACTGGTGAGTCAACAAATCATTGAGTCTCTCCTCCCGACAAGGATCATTACCTCATTATGAACCAAATAGCGATGTTTGCTCTTTGATATGCCTCATATGAATCCATTCGCATTGATCCAAGGTCCAAAAATCTCGTCTCACCCAGTACAAGCTGCTTGGTAATAAGCCACCTCAGACACTGTCAAAGCCTCATATGATGCCACAATGTGCCAACAAGCTACTAACTCGAATGTGTACATAAGGCAAAACGAACTCTGAAACGAACTACTCAACCCACGTAACAAACTAAACAATCGAGATGTTATGAACCTTCCCAGAAATGAAAAACAAAACACACAAAATAGATATGGGGAATTGTACTAAACATCACGCTGTTGCGGCGTGCAACCCGATCCACACATAATACCGTTGCGGCGTGCAACCTGATCCAACCATGATACTCGTGGCTGCATGCCACCCGATCCAAACAACATACCCGTGGCGGCATGCCACCCGATCCACACATAATAATCTATAAGGAAATACTTACCAAGCTAGAATGCTCATAACTACGAAATACCCGAATATCGACCACAAGCACGCCAAGTACATAGTACCATTCCTGGGGAGACAGATAGTGCCATACACTATAAAACGCAAGCATGACTAAAGTGCGATATATCATATGAATCTCGAGATCCATCCTGCTCAGATAACACCATCGCTGTGTGGGACCTCAACACATGTGTAATTAATCAAGTTGTCTCACAACCCACACGGAACAATAGAGTATGACATGAAGTTGCTGACGACGAATACTCATCCATAAGGAATGATATGCTGAATAAACACACCCAGGCTGGTGTAGAGTACACATCCACATTTGGACCCGTCAACGGACCTCAAACCAATTCTGATCATACCATGCTTGGGCAAATAACCTCTCAAGGACCCACAATGACCTATTCATGACACATAAGAACAGTCGTCATATCCAGAACAAGCTCACACGGTCCACAACCCAAGGAATATAATGCCCCTCAGGTATAAACTCTCTCACATTATCGATAGTACCATAATCCCATACTTGGTTTCAATCTTTAATCAACCAAGTGACTACATATCACACTCATACAATCTTCCCGTGGGATACGCCCCCATGACCTCCCGCACTAGGTAGCAAAGTCTGCATATCCATACTACCGAACATACGATGATGCAAAACGAATCGAGAATCCGCAAATCAGTACACAAAGCCTCTTACACATAACACCGTTCTCAGGTGACGCTAAGACAATACCAGCTTACTCTAAACCTCTGAATTCTTTCCTGCTCACCCGAGCTCTTGACATTCTTGTCAACACCGAACCGCAACCTCAATCCTCGACTTTCAATTCCCATGCCACTCACTTCACCTAACATGCCAATACGCGAGAGTACAAGAATTCCATGATAGCTCCTGAACCACTAATAGAATAAATACTTCGTCATATAGAAACCTTTTACTTAGCTCATTTCAGAAGAACGAATGCAACACACAACTGAATTCTCAAACCGCGGGAAATATAAGTCTCATGTCGCGATCTAAACCGCCATGATTATTCTGGAATCCATTTACACATAACAGTCTATTCGAGTGAAATACCTCCCAAATCAACCAAGTGGTGGTGGCACCCAAGCCCAAGTGTACAACCACAAATGACATGTATAAATTCACGCTGAAGAAACTGATCAGTGCCATAATCGTGCTAATCCAACCATTACTAACCGACCCGGCTGCTTCCAATTTACTCTGGAAACTTGGATTGGAAATAATAATACCTCCATTCAAAATATAACAAACTCCATTTGCACTCATCCTGAGTGACCCTATTTTACGAGACCACGCTGTCTCAAAACCCACGAACCATCTCATACACATTTGCATCTTCAATTGGTACACCCATTATGATAATTCCTCTATGAATCTGAAGTTATTTCCTCCCATCCCTCCAATGCTACACCGCAAACCGATAATACAATAGAACACTCTGATTCCCTTTCATAATCCACTGCAAAAGCTCGATACTTAACTGCACCACATACTCGAAATCCTTAAGCACCGCACTTTAAATTTTGAACCCACCAGGATCATTGTTGAGAATCACCCACTCTGACTTGTTCCCGAATATAATCAAACTCTAAGGCCCTGCTAGCACATGAACACCATCTCAAAGAATCACCAGCTGAATTCCTTTCCTAGCACATAACCCCCATAAGAAGCATAAACTCTGAGTCTTCCCAAAACCTGAACATGACTAGCTAAGGCCAAATATAGCACACTGTCCTCAATTCCTTTGCTCGAATTACCACTGTGTTTTTCTTTCCTTAGTCATGTTACACCACCAATACACCGATGACCAGAAATCGTATAAGCAGACAACCACATGATTCAAGCATAGGCGGTGGGGCTCCCCCACTTAGCTTGAAGCTATGATTTCGTAACTCTGGAACCCGCCAAGATTCCTCCTTCCTAATTACCATGATCTCACACAATCAACTTTCCAAGCCTCTCGAAATATTTCTTTTAAACATTTCATAAATATTCTGAATCACTAGCCACATTCACACATTCGACCTCTTACTGGATAGCCAGTAGAACCCTTCGAAAAAGCTTCATCAACACCACTCAACCGCTCACCTTCTCATAGGAGATAAACTACCTGTGGAAATTCCATGCCAACATCTTCCAACGATGCTGCACTGGGTGCCATTACTTACAAAATTAGTAAACCCTCCTGAACCCGTGCTCGTTCACCAGTTGTACAAGTCCGTTCACTCCCCATTAACATCAACTAAAAGTGCGACAATACATTCCAATCCGAAGTCGTGTTGAGTTTCCCTTCGTATCGAGCAAACTCCTCTCAGTCGTATCCAACCTTCCTCAGTATAGTATCCAACATTGCAAATTAAGTCCGTTGACCTAGTCACTGTCCACCATGAATCATCCCAAATTACTCCAAACTTTCCTCAAGCTCTGTCACTCCCATGTTAGCTAAACCATCTTTTTTAAGTAACTGCTCAACCTCTGCTTCTCATACTTGACTTGTTAATAATTCAATCACCGCAAAACACCTCCCACATGTCCTTCCTCTTCAATGCCTGGTTGTTGCCTTAAATCAAAATCCATCTATGTAGTACTTGAATCCATAGGTTGCTACCGACTTTAAACCTCTACGAAGATCATCTTTCTCGAGCCACCAACATTAGGAACACTGATTCGATTCTGAACCACTGCACACCGCAATGTCTAACATCCTCTTTCCCCGTCACCATTTCACAATACCCTGTCCCAAAGGCGAATTGAAGAAGACCATAACACCGGCAAACTTAACACATTTAAATAAGGATGACGACACCACATCACAGATGAAAACTCCACCACGCTCAAAAATACCGAGTCTCGTTAATTCGTCAACCCAGAACACTCATAGTCCGATTGCCTTTCCTCCGCTAGAAATAAAACATTGAACCTCTAAAGCATGCACTGGGAAAAACCTCCTTTCAAGTCATTCACTGCCCCGACACATAGACAAGCATCCTACCATTGCATCAATACTGTGCGATAACGACACACGAATTATCATAACAATCAGTGCCCGACTTCAAAACCATAGGAAATACTGATACTGAGCTGAAACGACAGAACATCCTTCCGCAAGGTGACGACAATAGCCCAATCAAATATGCAAGTTGAAATATCTTGCACCTCATCTGCAGTACTATTACAATTACTCAGTTCCCAATTGATAACAAGTGCTTCACGTCGCATAAGATTGAATAGGAAACAAATAAAGGCATGAGCCTCAGAGGAATTAAATCGCGCGATCAGGAATCAAGAAGGGAAGTGCTCTTAACAATCCTGTAGCCTCTCGAAGATAAGTACAGACGTCTCGGTACCGATCCGCAAGACTCTACTAGACTTTCTCATGACTCGTAAGACCTAAGTGAACCTAATACTTTGATACCATGTTGTAACGACTCAAAATCCATTAAAGGCCGTGATGGCGCCTAACACCGCTATTAGGCAAGCCAACAATAAATGATTATCCTAATTATTCATATTAATGTTTGAAATCATTATTTTCTTTAATTCCATAGTACAAAATGGGATTTACAAAGTGAATGAAAATATTTTTCGCAACTACATTAATGATTAACTCGTAAGCACCCCCAAAACCCGGCGTCACAAGTGCATGAGCATCAACTAGGAAGTAAAATAAAATACATCATCTGTCCAGAATACAAATTAGACAGGAAAAATATAAATAACTCTGAAGGAGACTCTGCTGGCTGAGGATCGTAACATGAAATGCATCTCGCGGTAAGTCCCCACATCATCCATGCCTCCATGCCAAAGGACCACCAGACATAAATGTACCTGCACAAAAATGTGCAGCAAGTGTAGTATGAGTACGTAAATCAACATGTGCCTAGTAAGTATCTAGCCTAACCCCAAAGGAGTAGTGACGAGGGATCGACATTGACACTTAGTAGTAGTCTAATAATATCAGGTATAGTAAAGAGGTGAATAAATATGAGGCAGAGTAAATAAAAAAAATAAACAAGTATAAATACGTGGTACAATTCTCCTCTTTACAATAAACTCGAGCCCTCAATTAGCAATTTCTTCCTCAACCGGAGCATATGTATATGTATATAATAGACTTCACCAAATAGGTTGGTATAATTCAAATAAGGAAAAACTCACTGATACACTGGCTTCTTGCCAAATATTACGCACGATTTCATGAGGATATTTTATAGAAATGCCGAGGCGTATGGCCCGATCCCATCATAATCTGTGCACTGCCGAGGGTCGAACGACATGAACCATAGATGCATCTATTAAACTGTCGAGGCGAACGACCCGCTCTCATGAGAGTGTGGTACATAAATCTTGTCGAGGCGGACGTCCCGATCCTATTAGAATAATAAGCTTAAACGGGTCCTTGACCCCCACTCACGAATAAACATGTGATTTATAGTTTTTAAGGAACACTCGTTCCATGAAAATGCATGACGCATGAGAAATTCGTAAGAGGAACACCATTATTCCGTGGCAGATCATGAAACTCGCAAAATCTCTACAATAGCAAGTCTGTCACTCTATGCACGTCTAGTCTCAAGTCGTATTGCGAACTAAAAGAATTAAACGAGCAAGGATAATCCCTATAGTACAAGTACAACATGGTGTGGACCTAAGTCTACACGGACAATAACATGAATCTAACTATGTACAGACTCTCGTCACCTCGTGCGTATGTAACCCCCACAACAAGTAGCAAATATCAATTACAACACCTAGGGGTAGTTTTCCCCTCACAGAGTTAGACATGAGACTTACCTTGCTCCAAAATTCTATAACCGGCTCCAAAGCCCCTCTAGCACCTCAAACCAATGCTCGTCGCTCCAAAACTAGTCAAACAATGCGCAAACCAATACAAATGTACTCTAATACTCATAACAAATCAATTTAGACAAATTCTCATCTCCGTTCGAAAAGTCGATAAAGCAACCCTCGGGCCCACGTGCCTGGATTCTAAAAGTTTTCGAAAATAAACATTACCCATAACATTACGAACTCAAATATATGATTTATTATCAATTCCATGCCCAAATTCATGGTCAAAATCAAAAAATACCAATTTCTAGGTTTTCTACCAAAATCCCACAATTTCTACTAATTTTCATGAATTTCAATGTTTAAATCCATATATAAATCAAGTATTTAACTTGCAATAGGTGAGATTAAATTACCTCCTAATTGCTAGGTGAATACTCCCCTCAAGAAGCTCCAAATATCGCCCAAGAATGAAGAGAAATGGCAAAAATGACTGAGTCCCATTCTTTTAAGCATTCTACCCAGTGACTCCCGCACCCGCGGACTCCTTGGCCGCTTTTACGCATCCAGTTTCGCGGTACCTCTTCCGCACCTGCGGCAACTGCCTTCGCACCTACGCTGTCGCGGGTGCGCAACTTCTTCTGCTTCTGCGGTCCTTGGCTTCCTTGGCCCTTCCTCTTCTGCGAGCCATTTTCCGCACCTGCAGACCCGCACCTGCGGCTGGCCAAGCGCAGGTGCGGCCGCACCAGAAGCTGAAACTTTAGCATTTTTCTTTAAGTCCAGAATCTATCTGTTAACCTTCTGGCATCCACCCGAGGCCCTCAGGACCTTAACCAATTAAACAAACGCGTCCCGAAACACATTACGAACTTAGTCAAGCCTTAAAATCACATCAAATATTGCTAAAACTATGAATCACACCACAATTCAAGCTTGATGAACTTTAGAACTTCAAACTTCTACATTCGATGTTGAAACCTATCAAATCACGTTCGATTGACCTCAAATTTTGCACACAAGTCACAATTGATATTACGGACCTACTCTAACTTCCAGAATCAGAATCCGACCCTGATATCAAAAGGTCCATCCCCGGTCAAACTTTCAAAAACCTTCAAATTTCTAATTTTCGCCAAATGACCCCAAAATGATCTACGAACCTCCAAATCCACATCCGGACACGCTCCTAAGACCATAAGCACCATACGGAGCTATTCCCAGACTCGGAATCCCAAACGGACATCGATAACATTGAAATACACTTCAACCCAAATTTATGAAAGTTTTTCAAAGTACCAACTTTTCACAATAGGTGCCGAAACGATCCCGGGTCATCCAAAACCTGACCCGGACATACGCCCAAGTCCAAAATCATCATGCAAACCTGTTGGAACTTTCAAATCCCGATTCTGAGGTTCTTTAATCAAAGTCCAACCTTAGTCAATTCTTCCAACTTAAAGCTTCCGAAATAAAAATTTTCTTTCCAAATAAACTCCGAACTTCCCGAAATTCAATTCCGACCACACGTACAAGTCATAATACCTGAAGTGAAGCTACTCATGGTCTCAAACTGCCAAACGACGCGCTAGAACTTAAAATGATCGGTCGGGTAATTACACCTATTTTGTACTATAATAACATTAAATAATTAATTTTCATAACTATACAAGATTTAATTATTTAATATTCACATAACAATACTTAGTTTGACATATCACTCTTACGTTTGCTGACTAGAATTCGAGAGAGTTCGTGTTTGCACTACAAAGACATTACGCTAAAGGGCACTACATTTTACTACGCTAAAGGGGCACTGCATTAAATATATGAGCACTACATTAAAATTACGAGCACAACAAACCACTAAAGGGAACTAAACAACATTAAAGTCATATATTCATATATGTACAACAATATCATCTAAATAAGATTAATTATTCCTAATATAATAATTTATCTATCTTACTAATCTTTTAGCAGATAAATAATCTAAACCGGATAAAAATAACAAATTAATTTTATCAAAAAGCAATAACAAAAAAACATATACCACCGTAATAATTAAATAATTAGCATCTTTTTAACAACTAATAATATTTTTTTTATTTTATTAATTTTTTAGCACACTAATAATATAATCCGAAAAAATAACAAATTAATTAAATCGCAAACAAATCACGAAATAACATAGAACACAGTAAAAAATAACTAATAGGCATTTTTTATACATGAGTTTTAACAAAAAATAAGTCGGAATACCTCGATTTTACTTTTTTGGGAAGTTGAAGATTTGATGATTTGGAGTCGAAACGAACAACCCACTACGAGATAACGCCTTAGATACGATGTGGGACCGAGAATCTATATTTTTTGTGGGAATGGTGGACTCTAACCGAATGTATTTTTGGTTAAAAATGGTGGGGGGGGGGGGG
>AWOL01S0048565.1:102239-122765 GCA_000715115.1 Nicotiana otophora | reverse complement strand
GGGACCGTTGGAATGTTTTAAAGGAGGGGGGAGGGGTTTGGTTCGCGTATGTGGGGAAGGAGAAGGGCACGCCTTTTTATCTAGGTATAGCGCGCATATATACCACGTTATACTATAGCGCGATATATATGAGCTATACCTTCCCGCCCATTTAAAGTTCAAATAAAGCGCGGTTATTGACCGCGCTATACATATTAATGTGTCCAATTTTGTTTTCCACATATTAATGTGCCCAAACTCTGTTATATGCTTTTAATTGTCAATGTTTTTAAAGCAACTTGCCAGGCTCCAGGTTTTATTAAATGCATTACGTTTCATGCATAAATGTCAATGTTAATGCAATTTGCATTGACATCAGTTTTTCGTTTTAAATCTAACCATTAATTACATGCTAATTAATTTAGTTAATAATCTTAAATGGAAATTTCATTAAGTTTTGATTCCAATTCTTTATTTTCGAACAAATTATAAAGCCCTCTGATGGACACTAAGTTTTATTTACTGCTCGAAGCTGGTAAACATATATACATGTAATTTTTTCAGCTCCTCTTTTTTTATGAGATTTCGATGGTTATTTTTTCCAATACTTATTACTTTTAGAAACAAATCTTTTCTCTCTTTATTAAGCCATAATTTATTGGTTCCTTTGAATTACTTTTTTTAAGTAACGAAATTGGTTTGAAGTATTTGATAGATGAATATATAACATGTGTGCATGTAAGTGCAACTCTCAACGTATGTTTTGGCGTTTTCACTGTATTCTTTATCTAATTTTTGTATTATAGCACCTAATACCATTAACATTTTTTTGAAACATTTGCAGTGGAAATATGATTTCAAGATTAATTATGGTTGTTGCTCTTGTGGGTTCTCTTATTTGTGGAATTAGTGGCGAAGGGACTTATAGTAGGAAACTGTTCGGAGGTGGAATTGATCCTGTATTAAGTGGAGGTACTGATAGTTTCCCTAAAATAAATTCCATTGCAAACTGATCATATCAAATGTAATCAACATCCATTTGGTTTTGGTTTTGGTACTGTAGCAGATCCACTTCCATTTGGCATGAATGATTTTCCCGTTGGTCAATCAAATAGTCCATTCGATTATGGTCCTGTATTTGGTAGAGATAATGTACTTCCATCTGGCGAGAATTATCATCCTGAATGGCTGGAACTAGGCAACCAAGTGGTCCATTTGGCGGCATGAATGATCTTCCTCATCAATCAAATAGTCCATTTGATTATCGTCTTGTAAGTGATTATCTTCCGGGATCTAGGCAACTAAGTGGTCCATTTTAATTTTCCTTCTGATCCAGCTAATAAAATTCCATTTAGTGATCTTCCATTATAATACCAGATATGATATATAGTTATTAGTATGATAGAATGGTAATTCAGTCTTGTAATAATAGAACCTCCTGAACAATCATTCTACCTTGTTTGCCTTCTTAAAAGTTTGAAAAGAAATTAAATACAATGAAACTCTCACGTTCCAATTACTTTGAATTTGTCCTAATTTTATTAAGGGTTAATTAACTTTGTACTTAATTCGCTTTTACTACAGAAAACTAACAATAACTCTTACGCTAAAAATTTTCTTCTCTCTTTTTCCTTCCATATGTCAACAATTGTATCGTGCTACTTTGACATACTGTAAATGTACTGTTTGGGAAATGTAATACTCAGTGTGACATTGTTATTAGTCTTCCTGCAAGAGAAAGTCAAATAAGACTAGACTTGTGTCACAAACAAGTTGTCAACGGTTGAAGATTTTTAAAGCATATTACCCCTTTAAAATAGCTAGAAATATGACATATAATATTGTAACAGAATTAATGGTGTCACTGTGAAACACTACTAAAAAAACTAAAAGCGTCCAGAAAAATAGACCGAAATCAGTCGGAATCGAACAAAAATCGACTGATTTCCGAACGTTTTCAATTAGTCGAAAAAATAATGGTCGCTAATGGGGACCGACCACAGACGGTCGATATTTTCCGACCGAAGTTGGTCGGTAATTGTCAACGCACTTTGACCAAGTTATCTGACACTAAATAATCTTACCAACTGAATTTGGTCGGTATTCTTGAAAATAATTTTTAATTATTTTTAAATTAGTGACCAACTTCGGTTGGAATTATAATTATTCATTTTTTAAAAATATTTGTTCAATTCCGACCGAAATCGTTCGGTATTGTTATAATATTTAAAATTTAAAATCAAAAATTTCGATGAAGTCGGTCGGTGTTATTAAAATATTTAATAATTAAAATCAAAAATTCCGACCGAAGTCGGTCAGTAAATTTAAATTTTTGGGAAATCAAATGAACATTTCTGACCGACTTGGGTCGGTAGGCGGTCGGTTTTTTTGGGTAAGTTTTTGGCAGAATACAGCTGTTTTATAACTGCACCACCTGCCAACAACTAATCACCTATAATGGCAGCATTACATTGCTGCCATTCAACCAATAACAACAATAACAACAACAATAACAACTATCAAAACTATATTAACAAATCAGCATCTCCATCTCCACTAAACTATATTAACAAAACATCATACCCAACAACAAAATATTTCACAAGTTAAAACTTCAAACATCATTCAATGAGTGTTTTGTACAATATCATCTCCATCTCCACTACTAGAAGCTTCATCGTCGGCATGGTTCGAAGGATCACCACGAGAAGGATTAGCATCTGGGGAAGGCTCACGATGCCGGGGAATCAAGAAAGCACCACTAGTAAGAAGATTGGCCAGATGACCTTGAAGGACATTAAATTGTTGATCCCTCTTTTCTAGCTGAACTTGAAGGGTATCAAATCGTTTATCTCTATTTTGTTCTCTAGCCTTTGTCTCTTCAAGCTCTACTGTCAGCTTTGCAATATTCTTCTCCATAGACGAGAGAGTCGCCCTATCAATTGCCTTGCCCTGGTCGGAAGTTCCTATACCTTGCAATCTAGATCTGTAGCGCCGAAATGATCTCTTTGGAAGGCTGTATGCTATCCCTATTTTAGAATCACCGACAACATCCAACCATATCTTCTGCACTTCTTCGTCTGGAATAGGTGGTCGCTCGCCTTGCTCATTCGGTGGTAAGCTCTGAGTGTACTCCTCTAGATTAGTCTTGTAGCGACCCTTTATTTAGAAGATAAAAAATATTAATTATATAATATTATAATCATTAATTTTAAATTATAGTAGTTATAAAGAAACTTACATATGTAGTCTCCTCCCGGGCCTCGACCCATCTACTTGGATCTGTCGGTTTCTTCTTCTTTCGGATGTAAGTCTATATTAAGAAATTATCACGAGTCATCTTCCTCCCATATTCTTTTCCTACAAATATAATAAAATATGTTAACTAAATTAAAATATATAAATATAGTTCGATAAAAATGGATTTAAATATTTTGAGGAATTACCAATAGTCTCCTCGCAGTTCCCATGCTCCTTGCACCCACACAGTGCAATGAGCCACCATTCTCAGATGCTCGGGCCTTCTTTTCCATGTTCACTCCTCTTCTCGAATTTCACAGTGGTCCACTGCCTCAGCAGATCCTCCCATAAATGCGGTATAACACATGAAGGCTACTTGCTCTTCTTCTGAGCAGAACAAGAGGAAACAAATAGTCTCTTACGGTATTTGAACACAAAATTTGCAAGAATGACACTGTTATGACGATCCTCCCAGGCACACTTAGTCTGCAAATGAAGTGTAACGTTAGATGCAAATATTATTAATATAATGTTTAAATAGATAAGAATTGTATTAAAACCTTAAATTGGTTGAAAATTTGCTCCATGAGCTCCGATGGATATTCACTCCAGGTAGCATAGGGTGCATCATATAACCGGCCAAGAGATTCAGTTATTATCTTTATAGTATGATGATTAGGTATGAACCTACAACATAGAAATTACATTAAATAAACAAGACAATCTATTATAATTCAGCAAAAATAAAGAAGTAATAAATAAATCTTACCATTGCCCTCATGCTTGATGATCATCCTATGATAACGATCATACCGCGCTTCCTATAGATCATCATCCTCCGATGAATCTGAAGCCTGTGTAGAAGGGGAGGAATCTGGCTCAGCGCTACTATCCTGAAGGCGAAGTCTATAAATGATAGGAAACGAACTCCGTGGAGAGGGAGACGGGGTCGCTGATGAAGATAAATGCGATCTAGACCCCTGCTGCAATCCAGGTGACTGAAATCTAGATGGATGCGATCCAGCTAGTGGTGAAGCAAAAGGAGCAGATAACGGGCGTATCACCACATGGCCCTGTGATTGCTGACTCGGTGGACCCATGTAAGTACATGGAGGATCATGTAGAGGAAGCTGGGTATAGACCTGTGGTGGAGAATGGTAAGAATACTGCTGGAAGGGCGAATGGTAGGTAGTCTGTTGAGTAGATGGATGTGGTGAAAAAGATGTGTGCCTAGAAGATTGTTGTCGGTCATCAGAAGTGAAGTGATGCAAGTGTGGAGTGGAAGGAAGCGATGGTGTAGCATTATCCTCATGATCAATAGGCCTCTTATCCTTTCTAGATCTACCTCGACCCGTACCGGTCATTTGCATAAATTAAAAAAAATATTAGAATTGAGAATATAAATCTATATAAGTTGAGAGCGCTTGAAAAAACTAACATGCTAGTCGTATTCGAAGTATCCTTCCTCGTCCGAAAATTCTTCCTCTTCACTTAGTTCATTTTCATCAAGTGATTCTTCGTCCTCATTTTCTATGATTGTTATTTCCTTCATATCAACTTCTTCTAATATGCGTTGAGGATGCTCCAAGTCATTTTCTAACGATCATTCATCATTTGGTTAACATTTGAGGTATCGTTTTGGTAAGCAACTTCTAGCACATTCTCAACTTCCACCCTACCAACAGGCTTAGTTTTGATTACATCCAACCAATCAGCCTTATCCCTCCACAATGGACCTAACTTTTTCTGCAATTATAAAAAGATCATAGTGATCATACTTCCTCTTTTTATTAACCTCAAAGTGTACATTTTTACCTTTTCTAGATGTTGGGTCAAACCACTTGCATCGAAAAAGTATGATCTTCTTATTTGGCCAACCTGAATATGATAATTCTAGCATCTCTTTGATCACACCATAATAATCATTTTCTCCATCCTGGTTGCCCTCACCACCTTTGACATACACCACACTGTTATTGCTTTTTTTATACTTGGAGCATTCCTCGGTGCGAAATTTATAACCCTTCACAAAATACTTAGACATAGTTATAACCGTAGGTGCAGGTTCCCAAGATATATCTTTCAAAAATTGGTTAATACCATTATTTGGATTATTGACCTACATGTAGTGTTAAATTAATCACAAGTGACCAAGTATGCATATTCACATGTGAAAAGTATATAAGATGCACTTATACACTGTTTAAACCATGCCTCAAATGTCGAATATACAACATCATTGCCAATGACTAACGAAGTCACTGAGCGACACATTAAAAATTTTGTTTGTTGCATCAAACGAATTAAATAGTAGTCCGTGTAAATTAATCTTACGTTAACACTTACTTAATAAAGGGGTGAACTTCTGGATAATATAGCAACACATGATTTGAAGCTGATTTGTACTCCATACTACTTAGGCCCCCATTTTGATCGATCTTTAGAACCTCGGCCTAGTTAATTGAATATGGACATTGGTGGATACAATGGATCATTCTCAATCACAATATTATGCCGATTGAGCTTATTTCTAGCACATGACACATGACTGTTGAAGTAGCAAGAACAAAAATGGGCAGTTTTGTTTGCAAGATAGGCTTCACATCTGGATCCTTCAATCCTATTTCTCTGTTTAACAAATTGTTTATACTTGCTGATAGTCCTGCACATTGTCATATTAGACGATAATGTTAAAAAAATTACAAGAATGAACTAAGGTTTGATCATTACTTCTCGAATGGATACATCCACCTGCGTTGAACCGGCCCTCCAAGTCGCACCTCGTGTACAAGGTGAATTGGAAGGTGTTCTATCACATCAAAGAAACCACATGAAAAAATCCTTTCCAGCTTATTACTGATTACAGGAATGTTCCGATTCATTTGAAATAGGTTTTCTTCCCTTAATGTGGTAGAACATAAGTCTTTGAAGCACAAACTTATCTCTGTGATGGGTTTCCAGACATTTTCAGGCAAATCACAAAATGCAATAGGGATCATTTGTTTTTTATCCACGTGGATTATATTCTCCACACAGTATTTGTTTAAATATAAAATATGTAATTATCTTTTTAATTCGTTTATTTTTTTAGTTTATTTTTTCCGTATCAAATTTGTAATTGAAAAACTTAGCTGGATCACAACTATTTAGGATAAAGTTTTGAATTGGCTAAAAATAATAAAATGTGAGCCAAACGTTTTTACAAACTAGTTTTAGAGTACGTGCGTTGCACGTGTTAATAAACTTAAAATTACATACAAAAAGAATAAATTATGTAAAATTAAAATGGGCATAAAAATTGATGCGATACTCATTTAAATGATAACAATAATGTTGTTATATTGACTCGTTTATTGAATTTAAAATAATTAAATATCTTTTAAACTTGCAACAATGAACAATTTAATTAAGTTAATTACATTAATAATTATAGCTATTTTATTTATGAGAATTTTGTGTTGATGTTAATAATTATAGCTATTTTATTTTAAGATTTGAGAATGAATAGATTGGTCCTATAATTATTTTTAAAAAGCGGACAAAAGTCTAAAATTAATTAATGTTAATCTATTATATATATATGTATGTATGTGTACATATATGTATGTGTGTCTATATATATATATATATATATAAAGAGAGAGAGAGAGAGAGAGAGAGAGAGATGGGAGGAGGGGAATGAAAATAGAAAGAAAACAAATTATCACAAATTATTTAAAATACATATCGTCTTCTACTGTTGCATGATATAGTAACTCTTTCAAGGTTGTGTTTCAACCAATTTAACTTGCAATATTGTATTATAACTTATTTTACTCTATTTATTTTATATACTTTACCGGCAGCATTGTGCTTATGGAAATACATTTATGAACCCTAAGAATATATCAACTTGAAAAAATAATTTTACTTATATGACGAATTTGAAAAAGAAAAGCTAAATTGATATTTTTTGCTAATTATCTAAATCAAAGACTTAATTATCTGTTCTAAATAATTTAGTTCATGTCGATTAAAATTCTTAATATTACCTCGTATCAATTTTTTATATTTAACTGTAATTATAATTATATCTAATAAAAGTTTAATTATTTTCAAATGATAAAATATAGTGCATAAATATTGCCTAAAATACGACAACAAAAATAAAGAGAAGAAGTAATTTTATATATTATGGTCACCCTTTCTTTGTACTAATGGTATTTGAAGTCAATCAACATATCCGTTTTTTTAAAAAAAGAAGTCATATTAACAAAATAAAAAAATTGTTATTTGTAACTATTGGATTTGTACAATATGTCAACCACGCAGTATAAATAATTAGTAAAAACAACTAATGTTAATTCAGTAGTCGAAGAAAGTTCAACAGCGAGAAACTCGACTCATCACCCAATTAGTAGTTATATCAAACGAATCAAAAACTTGTATAAGAATATAAAGACTCCCTCTATTCAATTTAACATACAGATCTTACAAATAAAAGTTCAAAAAGAAGAGGCATGCATGCTAACATAGTTGATGTGCTTATTCTTCTTATATCGGAAGTTAAACATAACCTAGAAAATAATGATCACAATTAAAAAGCCAAAAATTCAAGCACAAATAAATATATAATATTTTTCTTAAATAAAGAAAAACTGAAAACTCATAAAGCTAGAGACCCAAAAATGAAAGTCAACCTATGAAAATGAAGGCCGTGGAATACTTCTTTTTTTATAGAAGTATTTTGCCAATGCAATTGAAAAAGAGAAAGAATCTATGTTAGGTAAAATTATGTATAGTTCAATAGACAAAGAAAAAGAGTTCTAAAAAAGAAAAGAAAAATAAGGCCTATTAAAGGTAAAATTTCATAACCCAAAAAAGTACCCATAACCTAGAAAAAGGAACTAAAACTGAAGAAGAAAAGAAAAAGAGGAACTCCAAAAGAAAAAATTTTATAACAAAAAATATCACTCGTGGTCCTAAAAATACTCCTAAACTTAAATTGAGTTGATAGTGAAGGACTCTTGAAAAGAATTGAGAGAAATAATATAATTTTTTAAATCAAAATTTTAAGTATTAGGCAAATAATTAAATGAATATTATGATTTTTCAAATTAAAGTCCTAATAGTCCTAAACATTAGACAAATAATTAACTGGCTACTTTTAGTATTAGAAAAAGAATTAATGACTATTCTTATAGTAGGAAAATAAGTTAAATTACTATTGTGCTCAATATAAATATATTTTTAATGGGAATAAAATGCGAACGACATTTCGCTAAGAGTTTTTGTACTTTTAATATAGGGTACACGTTTCACGCGTTGTACCCCATATCAATGAATATATAAGTTTCTAAGTGTGAGATCTTGAAATTAGTAAATATTGATCTATTTAGCTATCTTAATAAAGGAAGAAATCCTTCTATACATAAATCCTCAGATGCCTTATTACGATTTCTAAAGAAATATGGGAATATCTTATGAAATTTGTTGTTATTTTTGTGACCTAATACTAACCGGTATGTGCTTTGTGCGTATTAAGTCAATGAGCAAATACTTTAAAAAATATTAGTCAAAATATGGACTACACTTTTAATGACAAAGAATATTTACTGGAAAATAATTATAGAAAATTGATGCATATACAATAGTTTATATATCTAATTTCGGAAAAAATATATGTTGAATGAAGTTTAAATATTTCTTTATAAAATTCATATGTGTGTGTCCCTAGCGTACGTTTACGAACAATAAATAAAATATTATAAATAAATTATTTAATTTAAATAAGGTAAAATAACCTCAATAAGGTCATTAATGACTTCTTTTATAGGAGTATTTGACTTTATATAATACAAATAAAAAAGAATTTAACCAATAAAATCGTGTATAACTCAAATATAGCAAAAAAGAAAAGAAGTAGCCAACATTATTTGTAGTTTTATTTTTTGTGCTCTAATTCAGTAACCAACTTTATTTGTTGTTGCTTACTGTTTTGTTTTTAAAATAAAATAATTAATTATGAATGCTTAATTGGTTATAGTACCATAACACAGAAACTCCTAAACCTAGAGCAACAAATCTCAATGACGGTAAATTGAATTAATTTCTCAGATTTCGTTTGAAGAATTTTTGTGGGTCCCTCTTTCATAATAATTATTAAGTTACATAATTTAAATAAAACTAATTTATATAAGGTCAAATTTGAATTTATTTTAGGGAAATAATTTAATGATTATTCCTAAAAAGTAGAAAATTAATTACATGGATATTCTTAAATAGTAGAGAATTAATTAAATGACTATTCCTAAATATTGGAAAAATAATCAAATGACTCTTTTGTCCAGTGTGAACTCTATTTTTAAAGGGTAAAAAAGACGAACGAAATTTCGCTAAAGGCCTTCGTGCTTTTAATATAATATAGATTAGGCGCACAAGAGAAGAAGTATACAATTAAAACAAACGGGCATTGCATTTAAACAAAAAATTAAAAAAAAATACACAATTTAAACTCCATTATTCTGTAAAGATTATTATTTGTGAAACATAATTGAGCTTTCACAAAGTTTCTTTATAGATTTGACCCAAAAAAAGAACACACGGTTAGAATATATAGACATTATATTGCATCTAGAGAAGAAATACAAAAGATCATAGTTGAAACTTCATTAGTTTGGGTAAACCTTTTTTATTTGGCAAAAATACTAATGGATCTCTAGCGAAGTTCCTTTTTTTATATTATTAATTTGGCCCGAAAAGAAAAAATATATAGTTACAATAAATAGCCTTTGTAGTTTAAAAAATAAAAAGGAATTGATATTCAACTATTTTGGCTAAAACATTTTTATTTGGCTAATAATGATGGAGTTCCAGTCACCTTTTTATTTTATATAAATTTTACCCAAAAAAGAAATATACAATTGAAACAAATAGCAATTGCCATTACCAAAAAACAAAAAGAAGAATTCAAAAAAATGCAAAGTTGCGGCAAATATGTATTGTATATTATGAAGAAACAAGAAGAAACACATTATCAGAATAAATAAATTATACTCCCTCCGTTTTAATTTGTTTGAATCTTTTCGGAGTAAGAAAGTTAAATTGACTAATTTTCGGTGTGAATTCAGACATAGATTCTTTCAGGTTTTTGAAATAAAATGTACATATTTAGAAATTACATAAAAGTACTATAAACGGTAATAGTTTAACAATTCAAATATTTAAAAACTATTTTCCAAAATATGGTAAAAATTTTGTTTGACTCAAATGGTAAAATATTTATTCTCTTTTAAACGAATGGAGTAGTATATTATTATATGATAATTAATGATTAAAAAATATCCTACATAAATTTATTATCTTTTATCATTCCCACGTACTTAAAAGAAAGTTTATTCGCAGAATAAGGAACCTATAATGTTTCAATACAGAAGATGAGGCCTGAGAATCAATTACAAAAGAATGATCAGAGTGAGAGAAAGCAATCTCTTGGGAAAGGGATTGTTGTTGTGACCCCTCAAACAGAACAAGCAGGAAAGGTAGTTAATATTGGTTCTTCTTCTCAGATTACAGTACAAAGGCCGGGCACTATGTCATATTCAGCTCTCGTTCAGCAAGGAACAAGTCAGTTACAACTGGGAGCTCATGTGAGAACTAATAATGTATTCTCTCCTCTATCTAAAGGAATTTTGTGTGTTGGTGAAGCAGGTAAACCTCCAGATGGAAGGAACGAACAACTTTTACAATGAATTAGCTTATATGGAATGTGAGGGACATGAATAAGCCATTCAAGCAGAGGGAGATGGGAAACTGTTTGAAGAAGCATAGAATAAAGCTAGCAGGAATACTTGAAACTAGAGTGAAGGAAGCTAAATTTACTAATAGCCTAGACAAAATTGCTAAAGGATTGAAGTTTGCTCATAATTATGCACATATTGTAAGTGGTAGAATAGGGTTAATATGGCATGATGTTGCTGCTAATGCTTCAATATTGGACATACATGGACAATATATTCATTATAAAGTTATTGATAGAAAGTCTAATTTTAAATGTGTAATGACAGTGAGGGTTGGACTTTTGAGGGTTGGAAGTGTTATAAATGAACCATGGTGCATCTGTGGTGATTTTAATACTCCCTTACTATCTACAGACAGAACAGGTGGGCAGCCAGTCACAGAATATGAAACGAGAATTTCAGCAAGTCTTACTCTCAACTTGACAGATATGAAAGCTATTGGAAGATTTTTTACTTGGACAAATAGGCATGTATGGAGCAGAATTGACATAGATTTATGTAAGGCTCCCTCGATCATGGAATTTAGTAATCTAACAGCTCAGTTTATGGAGAATCATTTTTCAGATCATACCCCTATCCACATTGAGCATACTAATGTTAACAAATTTATGAGGAGACCTTTCAGATTCATCAATGTGGTAGCTAACGGTGATAAATTCCTGCAACTAATAGCTAACATTTGGGAACAAGATGTCCAGGGGACATGCATGTTCAAGGTCAAGTCTAAATTCGAATTGTACAAAGACCCTTTGAAGGATCTTATGTGCAAGGAGGTGGGTAGTATTAACTTTCACTACCCGGCCGGTTGTTTTGAGAATTTAAGTCCCGTTCGGCAGCATAAGACCCTGAGCAACTTCATATTATATGTATTGACTTGCGTGCATGACTGAATTCAGTTACCCGATGATTCGGAGTGATTTGAGATACTTAGTCCCTAAAACGAAAGCTTAAGTCTTAGAATTTTGACCGTAGTCGGAACTATGTGAAGACAACTCCGAAATTGAGTTCCGTCGGTTTCGTTAGCTCCGTTGGATGATTTTGGACTTAGGAGCGTGTCCGGACTGTGAATCTGAGGTTTATAGCTGATTTAGGCTTGAAATGACGAAAGTCCAATTATTGGAGATTTGGACAGGAAGTGGACTTTTTAATATCGGGGTCGGAATGCGATTCCGAGAGTTGGCACAACTCCGTTATATTATTTGGGACTTGCCTGCAAAATTTAACGTCATTCCGAGTTGATTTGATAGGTTTCGGCACGGATTTTAGAAGTTCGAAGATTTAAAAATTTATAAGTTCGATTCATGGTGCGATTCGTAGTTTCGACATTGTTTGATGTGATTTGAGAGCTCGAGCGATTCCATATTAGGTATGAAACTTGTTGATATGCTTGGACGAGGTCCCGGGGGCCTCAGGTGTGTTTCGGACGAGTTTCGGATGTTTTTCATGGTTTTGAACAGGTTTGGTTCTTGTGTTTTCGCACCTGCGACGCTTGGAGCGCAGGTGCGGCTCCGCTTCTGCGTGAGCCTGGTCGCTTCTGCGATACTTGAGGCCTGGGAGCTTGCTCACTTCTGCGGAAGCTTGCACGCAGGTGCAAAGGCCGCTTCTACGGTCCCTCGATCGCATCTACGAAGAAGCTCGATTCTGCGTTCCCTCCTTTTGCTTCTGCGCTGCCGCTGATGTGGCTGTAAATCCGCATATGCGGCTCCAGGCCTGGCCAACTGAGTTCGCAGATGCGGACTTTTTCTCGCAAATGCGAGTGCGCAGGTGCGTCTCCTAGTCCGTAGATGCGGAAATCCTAGCAGAAACATTAAGTCGAGGGTTTGGCCTTTTTTTGGTTTTTGTTTTTCATAATTTGAGTTTTAGACTTCGATTTTGGGAGCTACCTTATGGGGTTTTCAAGCAAATCGATTGGATAAGTGTTCTTCAACTAGAATTTATTTATTTCCATGATTCTATCTTTATTTTTATCATTTAATTTGTGTTTTGAGTTGAGGAAAAAGGTAATTTGTGAAGAAACTTTTCAAAAATAAAAAATCACGATTTGCGGGACGAAATGGTATCGGAATTTGATGATTTTAATATGGTTAGAATCGTGAGTGAATGGGTGTTCGTATTTTATGACTTTTACCCGATTCCAATATGTGGGCCCGGGTCGACCTTTTAGGGCAGATTTCGGAATGGTTGTTAAAATATTGATTTCACTAATTAGATAAGTCTATTATGATTGTATTCATGATATGCATTTTGCCTTTGGCTAGATTTGGGCCATTCGGAGTATGATAATCGAGGAAAGGGCATTCTTACGGACTGATTGAGCTTGGTTCGAGGTAAGTATCTTGCCTAACCTTGTGTGGGGGATTTCCCCTTAGGATTTGAGTCTTCTATGTTGATTGTAGTCCATGTACGCGAGGGGACGAGTGCGTACTCAGACTTATTTGTAGAAAGTTGGCCTTTTAGGATTCTTAGGTCCTTATATTCACTCAGTATGAAGTTGTTCTTGATATGATTAAGTTCCTATTTACTAGTTTCACCTCTACATGCTTTAATTTGAATTAATTGCCTCAGGATTTACTCTTATTGCCTATTTGACCCTTATTTGACTTAATTGAAGATTTTACCTCTCCTATTGTCATGCTATCTTTGCATAACTGCTTATCTTTAATGGGAATTATTATTATCTCATCCTATAATTGTTCAGTCTTAATTGAGGTTATAATTATCTTTTCGCTGCTTATCCTTAATTGAGTTGTTGAATACCCTTCGAAATTTCTCAACCTTAAAAGAAATTTAGATATCCTATATCTTAGTCGACTTGTTTTATTTAGAATTATTTGATTTGTGTTAACTTCCTTTTTGTTGAAGTGTATATTGTCGGATCGTTGCTACACATTAGTTTTTCCTTTGTTGAGTTGTTCTTTTTACACCTAGCATTTTTACTGTGGTTATTCCTTGTGAATTGGTTCTACCGTTTCCTTGTGAATTAAAGTTCTTGAGTTGATTTACTTGTCATAGTTTGTAGTATTTTCATTGTTGTTGTCGTACTTGTTGTGGTGATGCACGAGGTTTCTGCCATGCAGTTGTTATTATTGTGATGCACGAGGTTTCTGCCGTGCTATTTTTACCATTGATATTTGTACATGCAGCGTGACAAGGAGGGATATATATATATATATATATGTGTGTGTGTGTGTGTGTGGATTGCGCATGTGGCGAGACAAGGTGGGAACATTATTATGCACGTGTAGCGAGACAAGGCGGGCATTTATGTTACTATTGCACACGTGGCGAGACAAGGTAAACTGTGTTAGGGATTGATTTGTGATGGCCTGGGGGCATTCTTATTGTTGATATTATGTAGTGGTATGCTTGCCTGTGTGAGCTTTATTGTGTGAAAGCCGTGAGAAAATATTCTACGCATTGTCCGTTCTTTTGCCTTATGCCTATTTGCTGGTATAGACTATGTTAGGACACTTCCACAAGCATACACGTAGTTAAGCACTGTTATCGAATAAGAGGTGTTCTTGATATTGTTGAGCATAGATGCTCACCCTTGTTTACTTGCCTTCTATGAGAGAATGGCTCTATTGGCACGTGAGTTGTCAATGCAGTTATGAGATATTATGAAGGCACAAGATGCCAAGTGTTAGGGTTCAGGTATCGAGACCCATGAGTTGTGATTTGTCCGAGGTTCGTTACCTGGTGGAGGTGTTGACTAAACCTAATGTAAAAGCAGTTGTAATTGCTGAGTTATTACTTGTCCTTGCTGTATTTATGATTCCGGATTTAGGTTGTGTGCCATTCACTTTTCTATGTCATTTTTATGGTATTCCGCTGATACTTGTTGTTTCCTTTCTTATTACCATTTCGGTATTGTGAGCCATATTGCATAGTCTTTATGTAGACATCATATTTCTGCTGTCCATATACTTATAACTGTTCAGTTTATTAGACCAGTAGGTGTCTTGACGATTCCTCATCACTACTCCACCGAGGTTAGTCTTGATACTTACTGGGCACCGCTGTGGTGTGCTCATTCTACACTTCTACGCATTTTATTTTGTGCAGATCTAGGTATTTGTTCGTTAGTAGTTGTGCTGGTAGTTGCTGTGGACACTCAAGGTAAACCTGCTGCTGCGTTCGCAGGCTTCAGAGTCACCTTCAAGTTTTTGTTTTACGCTGTTTATTCTTATTTCTGGACAGCTGTATTTAGAAGTTTTCTAGCAAACACTCTGTAGAGCTTATGCCTTGTATTACTGGTTTTGGGAATTGTAAATTTTAAGAGATTTCTATTTCAAATTGTTAGATGTTATTTTAATAATGTTGTTATTTCAATAAATGTTAGGCTTACCTAGTCCCTAAGACTAGGTGCCATCACGGTATCCAAACGAAGGGAATATTGGGTCGTGACAAGTTGGTATTAGAGTTCTAGGTTTATAGGTGTTACGAGTCATAAGCGAGTTTAGTAGAGTCTTGCGGATCGGTACGGAGATGTCTGTACTCATCTTTGAGAGGCTACGGAACTATTAGGACACTCTCACTTCTTTTATTTCTATCGTGCGAGTTCATGGATCTCAAAGTTTGAACTTTTATCATTCCATTCTCTCACAAATTGTGAGGACACGAGCTGCAGTTGCTGATAACGTTACCCCCGGAGTAGATGTTGCTAGGGACAGAGGCAGAGGTCGATGAGGAGTACGTGCCGCAGCTAGAGAACCTACCAGAGCAGCGGTTGAGGAGCCGCCAGTAGTTCCAGTTAGGGGGCAGGTACCGGAGGCGCCTGTTGTTACCCCCGGACTTCAGGAGACCTTAGCACAGTTCTTGAGCATGTTTGGTACATTGGCTCAGGCGGGGTTGATTCCGGTTGCACCAGCTACTTCACAGACTAGGGGAGGAATCCAGACTCCCGCCACCCACACCCCAGAGCAGTGAATTCATGTTGATCAGGTTCTAGGTGTCATGGCGACACAGTCTGTGGTTCCAGTTCAGCCCGTGGTCAGGACAGCAACATGTGAGGAAGAGAAGCTTAGACTTGCAAGGTTCAAGAAATATAACCCTCCTACATTCAGCGGTTTGGCTTCAGAGAGTGCACAGGGTTTTTTGGAAGAGAGTCATCGCATTCTCCGTACTATGGGTATTGTGGAGACGAGCGGGGTTGTTTTTACTACGTTCCAGCTCAAGGGAGCGGCTTATCAGTGGTGGCGGGCATATGAGTTGGGTAGCCCAGTCGAGTTAGCTTCACTTACATGGGTTCAGTTTTCAGAGATGTTCCCGAGAGAGTTTGTACCTCAGTCCCTTCGAGATGCATGGCGCGCAGAATTTGAGCAGTTGCGCCAGGGCACTATGTCAGTGTCAGAGTATGCCGTGAGATTTAGTGATTCGGCCAGGCATCCACCTGATTTGGTCGCCACAGTTAGAGAGCATGTTCGTAGATTCATTGAGGGACTCATGACTGATATTCGGTTCAGCATGGCTCGGGAGTTAGGGTCAGATGTTTTATTTCAACAGGTGGTAGGGATCGCTCGCCGAGTAGAGGGCATGTAGGACTTGGGGAGAGAAGACAGGCGAGGCCATGAGAGAGAGTACAAGTGAGATCATGAGAGAGAGGACAGGGAGGTGAGGAGGCCTCATAGACCGAAGAGATCTACTGGTCCTTATTTTGGAGGCAGGGTACAACATGGTAGAGGTTTTGTGTGTCAGCCAGTTCAGTTTTCACTTCAGGCTTCGCACAGTGTTTCAGGTGCTCGCGGGTCTCAGAGTACCTATATCGCAGAGTTCCCACAGCCACATCAGCAGAGAGGTTGCTTCGAGTGTGGAGATACCAGCCACAGGGTGAGAGATTGTCCTAGACTCTGGATAGGTGTGTCACAGCAAATATTCAGGCGAGTAGAGGGTGCCCAAGAGGGGAAGGCCCGACCCACTAATGTGTTTCATATAGTAGGCTTGAGGCCACTGCGCCAGATGATGTCATACAGGTATGATTTTGATTTGTTACAGAGGGGCACCATTCGTATTTTGATTCGATTCTTTATCAGGCGAGTTCCCCTATTTGTTGTCCCACCTATGGGTGAGTTCATGACTTCATATTATGTTTAGGTGTTTATCCCTGTTGGGAGATTCTATGAGTGGTAGCCCGTGTCTATTGTTTGTTTCTATTCATTATTGAAAGTTACGAGACTAGAAGTGAATTCATGTTGTCCATTATGGTAGGTTTGATGTGATTCCTGAGTAAATTGGTTGCGATTTGTGATTTGATACTCTACCAGGGTGAAGGTTTAGTAAGTGTTGTGATTGTATTGGCAGAATAGAATTAGTGAAAGATTTCCATTGGTATGATATGTATTCGACTTGTGATTCAGAGTTGAGGGTGAGACCCTCGTGATTCCATGTGATTTGATATGTTTGAGTCGGGCTGCGTGCTACGGTGGAAGGTTATACCATGATGAGATCCTTATGATTTGTTCATCTACTTTACTTTTTCCTTTTGAATTGTGCCTGTTGGGTTTGTTTGATATTTCCCTTATGTGTTTCTCTTTACATATTCAGTCATTTTCATTCTGTGCTTCTCTTGTTTTAGCTTGCGGGGTATGTGCTCGGTGGTATTAGCTGTGACTTGTTGATTCGGGTGTATAGTTAAGAGGTCTTCGTGTTTCTTGCATCGTTGTCAATGTTGTGGAGGTTTGAATAGGGTTCTAACGGATATGAGGCTAATTGCCGGTGATGGTTTTGATTACGGGCAGCTATTGTAATCAGAAATGTTATTATAGGCCTATGTGTGGTGTGTTTTGTTGTGTGGTCGTACCTTGTGGGTATAGGCATGAGTTGTTACAGCTAGTTGAGACTGATACCGGTTATGGATTTAGAATCGAGTCTTTTGAAGATAAATGGAAGGTGAGAATTTTTGACTCTAAGGCTTATCGGTGTTGGTAGAAAGGATGAATTGCAGTTGGGATGGTGCCGTTGGGCTTATGTGGATTGGGGTGACGTAGAGTTGCCCGCTGGTGTATGTTGGATATGTACTTTCAGTGATTCAAAGACTTCGAGGCAATTCTTAGCACGTTTGAGAACGAATGTTTGTTTAAGAAGGGAAGGATGTAACGACCCGAATGGTCATTTTGAGAATTTAAGTCCCGTGTAGCGATATAAGGCCCTGAGCAACTTCATATTATGTGTATTGACTTACGTGCGTGGCTGAATTTAGTTACCGGATGATTCAAGCTGATTTGGAACACTTAGTCCCTAAAACGGAAGCTTAAGTCTTAGGATTTTGACCGTAGGCAGAACTATATGAAGACAACTCCGGAATGGAGTTCTGTCGGTTTTGTTAGCTCCGTTGGATGATTTTGGACTTAGGAGCTTGTCTAGACTGTGAATCTGAGGTCTATAGCTGATTTAGGCTTGAAATGGTAAAAGTCCAATTCTTGGAGATTTGGACAGGAAGTGGACTTTTTGATATCGGGGTCGGAATGCGATTCCGATAGTTAGAACAGCTCCGTTATGTTATTTGGGACTTTCCTGCAAAATTTGACGTCATTCCAGGTTGATTTGATATGTTTCGGCACGGGTTTTAGAAGTTGGAAGATTGGAAAATTTATAAGTTCGATTCATGGTGCGATTCATAGTTTCGACGTTGTTTAATGTGATTTGAAACCTCGAGCGAGTCCATATTAGGGTATGTAACTTATTGGTATGCTTGGACGAGGTCCCGGGGGCCTCGGGTGTGTTTCGGACGAGTTTCGGATGTTTTTCATGGTTTTGAACAGGTCTGGTTCTGGTGTTTTCGTACTTGCGACGCTTGAAGCGCAGGTGTGGCTCCGCTTCTGCGTGAGCCTGGTCGCTTCTGCGATCCTTGAGGACTGGGAGCTTGCTCGCTTCTAAGGAAGCTTGCATGCAGGTGCGAAGGCCGCTTCTGCGGTCCCTCGATCGCATCTGCGAAGAAGCTCGCTTCAGCGTTCCCCCCTTTCGCTTCTGCGGTGCCGCTGGTGCGGCTGTAAATCCGCAGATGCGGTTCTAGGTCTGGCCAGCTGATTTCACAGATTCGGACTCTTTCTCGCAAATGCGAGTGCGCAGGTGCGTCTCCTAGTCCGCAGATGCGGAAATCCTCGCAGAAACATTAAGTCGAGGCTTTGGCTATTTTCTTTATATTTTAAGTTTTAGACTTCGGTTTTGGGAGCTTCCTTATGGGTTTTTCAAGAAAATCGATTGGGTAAGTGTTCTTCAAATAGAATTCATTTATTTCCATGATTCTATCTTTATGTTTGTCATTTAATTTGTGTTTTGAGTTGAGAAAAATGGTGGTTTTTGAAGAAAAGTTTCAAAATGAAAAATCACGATTTGAGGGACGAAATGGTATCGGAATTTGATGATTCTAGTATGGTTAGATTTGTGAGCGAATGTGTGTTCGTATTTTGTGACTTTTACCCGATTCCGAGAAGTGGGCCCGGGTCGACTTTTTAGGGCGGATTTCGGAATTTTTGTTAAATATTGATTTCACTAATTAGATGAGTCTATTATGGTTGTATTCATGATATGCAATTTGCGTTTGGCTAGATTTGGGCTATTCAGAGTCTGATAATCGAGGAAAGGGAATTCTTACGGACTGATTGAGCTTGGTTCAAGGTAAGTATCTTGCCTAACCTTGTGTGGGAGATTTCCCCTTAGGATTTGAGTCTTCTATGTTGATTGAAGTCCATGTACGCGAGGTGAGGAGTGCGTACTCGGACTTATTTGTGGAAAGTTGGCCTTTTTAGGGTTCTTAGGTCCTTATATTCACTCAGTATGAAGTTGTTCTTGATATGATTAAGTTCCTATTTACTAGTTTCACCTCTACATGCTTTAATTGGAATTAATTTCCTAAGGATTTACTCTTATTGCCTATTTGATTCTTATTTGACTTAACTGAAGATTTTACCTCTTCTATTGTCATGCTATCTTTTCATAACTGCTTATCTTTAATTGGAACTATTATTATCTCATCCTATAATTGTCCAGTCTTAATTGAGGTTATGATTATCTTTTCTCTGCTTATCCTTAATTGAGTTGTTGGATACCCTTCGAAATTTCTCAACCGTAAAAGAAGTTTAGATATCCTATATCTTAGTCGACTTGTTTTATTTGGAATTATTTTATTCGTGTTAGCTTCCCTGTTGTTGAAGTGTATATTGTGGGATCATTGCTACATATTAGTTTTTCCTTTGTTGAGCTGTTCTCTTTATGCCTAACATTTTTACTGTGGTTATTCCTTGAGAGTTGGTTCTACCATTTCTTTGTGAATTAAAGTTCTTGAGTTATTTTACTTGTCGTACTTTGTATTATTGTCATTGTTGTTGTTGTACTTGTTGTGGTGATGCACGAGGTTTCTGCCGGGCGATTGTTATTATTGTGACGCACGAGGTTTCTGCCGTGCGGTTGTTATTATGGGGTTACACGAGGTTTCTGCCGTGCTATTGTTACCATTGATATTTTCACATGCGGCGTGATAAGGTGGGATATGTATATATATATATATATATATATATATATATATATATAT